>QEOT01123689.1:0-25049 GCA_003123785.1 Pterocarya stenoptera
CATTCATTTGGATAGCACTCTGCCTCCAACTTTGGATAGCTCTCTCCCAACACTAGTCCTCAAGCTCGCCCTCCTATAACAAGAAGACAAGGCAGATCAGATGTATGGCAACACTTTACGAGGGTTGAGAATGTCGAGGATCCCAATGAAGCCAAAGCCATGTGTGATTATTGTGGTAAGGTTTTGTTATGTCATCCTAAAAAAAAAGGTACTTCATCCTTGAAATACTATAATAAAAAATGCAAAGTCTTTAATACTCGTGGGGTTGCAAGAGATAACCCTCAATAAAAAACGACCGAGACTAAGAAGACGGGGGTGGATGATACAACTAGCAATCCTAATGTTGGACTTGTCAAGTACAATGAACAGAAAATACGATCGGCGATAGCTAAAATGATAATCATGGATGAGCTACCGTTTAGATTTGTAGAAAAACAAGGTTTTAAAGATTTTATGGTCGTAGTTGAGCCTAGATTTTCAATCCCCTCTCGCATTAGTGTTATGCGAGATTGTATGAAGATGTACATGTTAGAAAAAGATAAGTTGAAGAACGTGTTCATAGCTTCCGATTATAAGATTTACATCACTACTGACATGTGGACATCAATTCAAAATCTTAACTATATGTGCATAATAGCTCATTTTATTGATGATGATTGGCTCTTGTATAAGAGGATTAAAGATTTTAAGAAAGTTCATTATCACAAAGGGATAACAATAGGAAAAGAGATTAAGTCATCTGTACTTGGATATGGCATAAAGAAGATATTTACAATCATAGTTGACAATGCATTGTCTAATACTACGGCCATCGATTATTTGAGAAAAATTGTCAAACTTAGGGATTGTATGGTATTAGACAATGAAGTTATGCATATAAGATGTTGTGCACATATTTTGAATCTCATTGTCTAGGATGGATTGAAAGAAATTGATAAATTAATTGTCAAGATTCAAAATGCAGTTAAATATATGAAGTCTTCTCCTGGAAGACTTAATAAGTTTAAGTCATGTGCACAGAAACAAAATATTTTGGGTTGTGGGCCTCTTTGTCTTGATGTCCCAACTAGGTGGAATTCAACATATCTAATGTTAAGTGTGACTCTCAAATATTATGCGGCGTTTGAGGTGATGCAAGATGAAGACAATGAGTTTGACTCATATTTACGTGAGGTTCGACAAGGAAGACCAACTTTACATGATTGAGAAACCATCAAGGTTTTTGTACACTTTTTGAAAATTTTTTATCAAACGACTTTGCGGGTTTCAGGCTCAGTTTATGTAATTTCAAATTTGTTCATTGGAGAAATATTTACAATCTATAATCATTTCAACAAATTTTATATGGGTGAGAGTAATATGCTGAAAACCATGTCGGAGAAGATGTTATTGAAATATTTAATCATCCTCTCCGACATGGTTTTTAGCATATTACTCTCACTTATATAAAATTTGTTGAAATGATTATAGATTGTAAATATTTCTTCAATGAACAAATTTGAAGTTACATAAACTAAGCCTGAAACCCGCAAAGTCGTATAATAAAAAATCTTCAAAAATTGTACAAAAACCTTGATGGTTTTCCAATCATGTAAAGTTGGTATTCCTTATCCAACCTCACGTAAATATGAGCCAAATTCATTATCTTCATCTTGCATCACCTCAAACGTCGCATAATATTTGAGAGTCACACTCAACATTAGATATGTTGAGTTCCACCTAGTTGGAACATCAAGACAAAGAAGCTCACCACCTAAAATATTTTGTTTCTCTGCGCATGATTTGAACTTATTAAGTCTTCCAGGGGAAGACTTCACATATTTAACTGCATTTTGAATCTTGACAATTGATTTATCAATTTCTTTCAATCCATCCTGGACAATGAGATTCAAAATATGTGTACATCTTATATGCATAACTTCATTGTCTAATACCATACAATCCCTAAGTTTGACAATTTTCCTCAAATAATCGATGGCCGTAGTATTAGACGATGCATTATCGACTGTGATTGTAAATATCTTCTTTACGCCCCATCCAAGTACGGATGACTCAATCCCTTTTCCTATTTATTCCCTTTGTGATCATGAACTTTCTTAAAATCTATAATCCTTTTATGCAAGATTCAATCATCATCAACAAAATGAGTTGTTATACACATATAGTTAAGATTTTGAATTGATGTTCACATGTCAGTAGTGATGCAAATCTTATAATCGGATGCCATGAATATGTTCTTCAACTTATCTTTTTCTAACATATACATCTTCATACAATCTCACATAACAGTAATGCGAGAGGGGATTGAAAATCTAGGCTCAACTACGGCCATAAAGTCTTTAAAACCTTATTTTTCTACAAATCTAAACGGTAGTTCATCCATGATTATCATTTTAGCTACCGCTGATCGTATTTTCTGTTCATTGTACTTGGCAAGTCCAACAATAGGACTGCTAGTTGTATCATCCTCCCCCGTATTCTTCGTCTCGGTCGTTTTTAATTGAGGGTTATCTCTTCCAACCCCACGAGCATTAAAGACTTTGCATCTTTGATTATGGTACTTCAAGGTAGCTTGTTTTTTAGGATGACATAACAAAACCTTTCCACAGTAATCGCACATGGCTTTGGGCTCATTGGGATCCTTGACATTCTCAACCCTCGTAAAGTGTTGCCATACATCTGATCTGTCCCGTTTTCTTGTTATAGGAGGACAAGCTTGAGGACTAGTGTTGGGAGAAAACTATCCAAAGTTGGAGGCCGAGTGCTATCCAAATGAATGACATTGGACATTGATTCAAACCTAGATGAAGGCATAGCAACACTATGTTCCATAGGGTGCAATTGCAATTTGAGATAAATTATGTTACATATACACCAATATATTTAGATTAAAAAACTATCTTTATACGTTAACACTTAATTTTTGGTGTTAATGTGTTAATTGAAATGATTATTAAAAAATAAAAATCAATGAGTATGTACTCCAACAATTTTTTTTTTCAAGATATATAAGAATATTGTATCTACGTACTAAGTTATTAGTATTGAACAATCATTCCCACAAATAATGAGTACAAAGAAAATCAAACAGATGAATAAAACAAATCAAGGAAAATGATATATACATGACCAAGCTGGACCACAAGCAAACCATTAAGAGAAATCACAACACATTAAAAATTATAGGCCCTTTATTTATAATTTTATATCCACAAACTTTAGACAGCAAAACCCCACAAATTGGGAATAATAAAATGAAAACCACTAGTCTTGTCAGCAGGGAGACCATTTTAATTTTTAATTTGGGTTGTTTTAAGGCATTTAAACATATAAAATACTTTTGCCAATGCAATAACAACAGCATTGCACTTTCCTGCCAGCAGCAACAAGCATTACAGATATATTATGTCCTCATTGAAGACCAATGCAAATATATAAGATATATACCCCTAATATATGTGAAGGCAATAAATTAAAATAACTAATATATTTTTTTCAATAATTAATTGAAATTGTGTTGATTTGAGAGAAGAAAGGATCATGATGAATTCAATACAAAATTTATGCAATATAGATATTCAACAAAAGATGGAACCAAAACCCATCTACAAGCAGAGTTATGTTCTCTCCAAGTTGTCAACTCAAGTCAAGGCAGAAAACATTTGTCCACTCTCTTTCTCTTCATTGAAGCGGCCTTCAAAATGAAATTTCCTTTTAGGCTAACCAAACATCTCTTGCCATCTAAACTACAGATACACTCTCTTTCACTTCATTGAAACCCAGGCCAAACAACTCACTAACTCAGGACCATCAGCAAATATTACAAAATTCTAAAGAAAACAGGACAATAATCATTTTCAACTCACTTGAAATTGAATATATTTAGTAGAAAACATTTGCAAACACGAGCCATTGGCTACTTAAATGATACTCTAGTGTTTTTTGGGGGAAAAAGATCTGCATTATATTATCCGGTTGTCCCTATCACCAGTAAATGCAATCTTATCTCAATTAAAAACGCATAGAAGATATCATCCCATTCCCATTATCAAAAGCTGTGTCTCAATAAAAATAATAAAAATATCCAGATACCTGAAATAGCAATCCCAAAAACTCAAAAAAGTACACAAAAAAATGAAAACTAATCGCAAAGTCTGGAATAAACACCCACAGAAACCAAAAACACCCAAAAATCCTTTCCTTTGATGGTTGTAGAGTGAATGAGTGAGAGTTGTGCGTTGCGAGAGAGAGTGAGAGGAGGAGGGTTTTGAGAGGGGTAGAGGTTTTGACGTGTTAGATGGTTTTGAGTTTTAAAACGGGTAACGGGTAATACACGGAAAATAAGGAAACGGTTTGGCCATTTCCGGTATCATTTATTTTGACCAAACGAGTCGGGTTTTCCTGTCGGGTTGGGTCAAACCAATCGGCCGGGCCGGGTACACTGGTTTTTTGTTCAGCCCTAATTACCATGCATATTCCATTCAAAGAGAGAATATTTTTTGACGATTCAAATATTCCAAAGTACCACTAAACCACCAACTCCATAAAGCTTCTTATAGTTGAATCCTATAAATTGAGGTTTGTAATCAATGCATTTGATTTATCATTGATTTCTTATGGCTAACACTACTACACTAAACCACCCTAACTAATATTTCTAAGATTTTGAGAGCATTATTTTCATTGATTTTTTATATTCATGGTCACTCTTACTTTGTTTCTTCAAGTTCCCATAACTCATGGGATACTTGGTATCAAAAAAATCATAACCCAAAATGATATGATATCATAAGTAGCACTAAATTTATGGAATTGAAAAAATATATAAATTAGTCACTTCCTTGTGATCCCTTAACATATATTACTTCCAAAATTTTGAGGTCCTCTCGTGCTTTGGCTCTGCCTTCTTTTCCATAGATGCATTTTCTGATAAATTAAATTCTATCACATCATTAACATCTCCTTGCCTGCTCTATCACTCATCTAGACTTTGAAAATTTACTAAAAATGTATACTTCACAACATAGAGAAGAACAAAATATGGAAAGGTTCAAGTCTCATTTGCTTTGTCAAGATTTATGCTTTGTCACTCATTAAGCAAAACGTTTCTGAGAAACACAAGAATTTTGACAAGTTGTATGCTTAACAATTAACCTATAGTTATTAACAAGAGGAATGGGCCTTCATACTCTTACTAATCAAAACAAAAATCATAACATAAGTAAAATTAACCTTGACTCAAAATGGGAGGTAGAGAGACGATGGCTCAACTGTTATTTGTAGTGCTTTTGGTAACAACAGAGTTGGAAGGGATATTTTCCTCCCTTATAGGACTAGGCTTGTGTTGGTAGTGCTTTAGGGCCTAGGGACTAAGTGTATCTAATCTGGCCCAATATCTTGGGGAGAAGCCCAAGCCAAAGTATGCGCCGATGCGTTCCAGCCTGAGAAACGCACAAAAAGGTCACACCACATTAAATGTGCTTGCGTAGAGTGCAAGAAGGGTTCCAACAAAAGATCTCGTTGCCAACAAGGGATTGCCACATTAAATATGGCAGTATGGCAATCTGAGCATATAAGACCCCAACATGAGGGGACAAGAGTATAAACAAGAAGAAGCAGGCAAATGAGATAGGTGAACCACTCTTAACAAACTCTTATCTCTATTTCTCTTTTTTTCCAATGGAAATATATTCTAATGTTGTACCCGTATAGACAAAGGAGTGAGAGGCAAGACCAACTTTAGAAGTAGAGAAGCCCAAGAATGCCAAAGTGAAGACACGCGCAGCAAAACCACCTCAGGCCGCCTCACAAGCTTTGCCTCCACTCCCTGAGCTCATGGACCATGAGGTGGAATCTGAAATAAGGAGAAGCCTATAAACCTCTCAAACTAGTATCACTAGACACCATGCGTTCTGAGAGAAGGGTGAGAATCTGAACAAAAATGAGCTATGAGATGAGATCCTAGTTAATATGGTCCCACTGAACATCAAAATGTATTTGCCTGGAGCCACGCAAACATGCCCTAGATAGACAGGAATGTGATCGAGCACCGCCGCAAGGTTCATCCAGGAAGCCCATTACCCGGAATGGCTTTCCAACGTGGTCCTAGTACAAAATTCAAAACACAAGTGGAGGATGTGTGTTAACTTCACTGACTTGAACAAGGCATGCCCGAAAGACAGTTTTTCTTTGCCATGCATCAACCTAATCGTCGACTCAACAGCTGGGCATAAAATGTTGAGCTTTATTGATACCTACTTTGGGTACAACCAAATCCAGATGAGCCCTGAATTGAGGCTTGTACATCTACTGAGTGATGCCCTTTGGCCTCATGAATGCTGGGGCCACCTACCAAAGGCTGGTTAACCGGATGTTCAAAGACAAATCAACTGCAATGTAGAAGTATATGTTGATGATCTGCTTGTCAAAAGCAAGAGGCCCGAAGTGCATATTGATGATTTTTTAGAGGCTTTTGCAATCCTCCAGACGTACATGATGAAGCTCAACCTTGTGAAGTGCGCTTTCGGCATGAGATCGGGAAAGTTCCTTGGATTCATGGTCTCGAAAAGAGGCATCGAAGCTAATCAGAGAATATTCAAGCCGTAATCAACATGAAATCCCCTTAGGCCATTAACGAAGTGAGAGTGAGAGACTCACCAAGAGAATTTTGGAGCTCAATCGATTTGTTTCCAAATCGAATAAAAAATGCTCACCGTTCTTCCAAATGTTACGGAAAGTTCATGATTGTAATGATTACTACGAAGAGGTATTTACCCGACTCAAGGAATATCTCACTAACTTGCCCCTTTTAAGCCAAATGGTACTGATGGAAACCTTGTATGTTTAACTGTCCATTGCGACCATCGCCATCTCGACGGCATTGATCTAGGAGGAGGACAAGGTGCAGAAGCCTGTTTACTACACCAGCAGGGTGCTAAGGCTGTGTTTGGAAGATGAAATCACCTCAATCCATCTCAAACTAATCATTGATGGGACCTACTACTTTTTCAACTTCCCATAAAAAGTTAAAATCCATCTCAACCACTTTATACATTCAAATGCATATATCAATCTGTTTACATCCAACACATCTCAATGGGATCCATAAAGTACTATAAGAGCATCCTATAAAAGCTTGATGGAAGCGCCACTAAAGAAGGTCCTTTAGCTCCCAGACACGTCCAGGCGCTTGGTGAATTGGTCGATCGAGCTCAATGAGTTTAACATCAATTGCATCCCCTCAAACAGCCATCAAGGATCAAGTCCTGGTAGATTTCATTTTTAAGATGATTGGACCCCCTAAAGATGCACCTGCCCCGCTAGAGGGCAACCGGTGGCACTTCTATGTTGACGGTTTGCATGTAAAAAAGGCGAGGGAGTATGGGTATATGCAGTTTCCGACAAGGTGAGGAGACTTACTACTAATAAGGCTAGAGTTCAAGACAACCAACAATGAAGCAGAATACGAGGCCTTGTCGGCAGACCTCGCCATTATAAGAGCTCTAGGGGTGGCAAACATGAAAGTAATGGCGGACTCCAAAGTAATGGTGAACCAAGTTAAAAGGAAGTACGTGGCAAACAGTGAAATGCTTCGGCTTTATCTACAACGAGTATGGGAAGAATGCGACCACTTCCGGAGCTTCATCATTGAATGAATTCCCTAGAAGGACAATTGGAAGGCCAGCTGGCTAGCACGGGTAACATCGGGCATGGATGACATAGAGTTACCGTGGGAGGCAGTCACCAAGATAGTGGAGGTACCAGTCATGGAAATTGAGATCTCAAAAATAGGGGTGCTGTACCCGAGTGGGCTTGCGAGATAAATCGGTTTTAACCACTAGAGTGTTGCCAAACAAGAAGGAGAAGGCAAGGAGAGTAAAGAATAGGGTTGCTCGATATGTCCTTGCAAACAGGAAGCTGTACAAACAAGGTTTATCCACCCCTCTCCTTAGGTATATCTCCTAAGAAAAGGTTCGATGTGTCATGGAGAAAATACAAGAAGGGTATGTGGAAATCACTCAAGCAGGAGAACCCTAGTAGGAAAGGCAATGAGAGCCGGTTACTATTGGCCTTGAGCCCTAAAAGATGGAGATGAATTCATCCAGAAGTGCCAAATGCATGTGCCAATTTTGCATTGTCCACCCAAGGAGATGACATCTATCACTTCCCCTTGGCTATTCATGTAGTGGGGACTAGACATCATTGGTTCGAGGTTGTCGGGAAAGGGCGGCGCAAAATTCATCGATGCAAAGGGAAATGAGCTACCACGCCCATGGAACGTGGAACACCTCAAGAAATATTTTGTCTAGAAACTCTACAAAATGGGTGAAAGAGAGAGGGGGGGTATTCCCCTCAGGCCATGTAAGTTAAAATTTTCAATAAAAATGCTCTATTATTCCCTCTCTGCTAACATGTCACAAGAATTATCAAATTCGATACTCTGCGCTCACAACTTTGCAATCATAAGAGAGAACACATCTTCCAAGTGTCACAATCTCTTCTTGCCACCCAACGAGGTTAAGTCCACCTCCCTCCTGGCTGTGTAAGTCGATGCACTGCACTCGTACCCCGACAATTATAGGAGGGGACACCTCTCCCATGTGTCCTAATCTCTCCTCACCTCCCAGCACAATCAAGTCCATCTCCCGCCTGGCAATCTAAGCTGATGCTCCGTGCTCATACCCCGATGATTATAGGAGGGAACAACTCTCCTAAGTGTCCCAATTTCTCCTCGCCACCCCAGCTCATTTGAGTCCTACTTCCGCTAGCTATCTAAGTCGATGCTCCGCACTTGCACCTCTCCCAAGTATCTTAGTTTCTCCCTCCACCAGGCGCAATCAAGTCTATCTCCCACTTGGCTATCTAAGCCAATGCTCCACGCTCGCACCCCAACGATTATAAGAGGGAACACCTCTCCCATGTGTCCCAATCTCTCCTCCCCTCCCAGCACAATCGAGTCCATCTCCCGCTTGGCAATCTAAGCCAATGCTCCTTGCTCGTACCCCGGCGATTATAGGAGGGAACACCTCTCCTAAGTGTCCCAGTCTCTCCTCGCCACCTCGGCTCAGTTGAGCCCGACTTCCGCTAGCTATCTACGTCGATGCTCTGCACTTGCACCTCGACAATTATAGGAAGGAACACCTCTCCCAAGTGTCCCTATCTATCCTTTCCACCTAGCGTGGTCGAGTCCATCTCTCGTTGGCTATCCTATTATTATAGGAAGGAACACCTCTCCCAAGTGTCTCAGTCTCTTTTTGCCACCCAGTGGTCGAGTCCATCTCCTACTTAGCTATCTAAGTCGGTGCTCTTGGATCACATTCTAGCGATTATAGGAGGGAACCTCTCTCCCAAGTGTCCCAATCTCTCCTCACCACCTACCGTGGTCGAGGCCATCTCCCACCTGGCTATCTAAGCTGATGCTTCGCACTCGCACCCCGGCAATTATAGGAGGGAACACCTCTCCCAAGTGTCCCTGTCTCTCCTTGCCACCAAGTGTGGTCGAGTCCATCTCCCGCTAGGTCCCTGTCTCTCTTTGCCACCAAGTGTGGTTGAGTCTATCTCCCGCTAGCTATCTAAGCTGATACTCCGCACTCGCTCCCTAGTTATTATAGGAGGGAACACCTCTCCCAACTATCCATGTCTCTCCTCAGCACCCAACGCGGTTGAGTTCATCTTTCAAATGTCTATCTAAGCCGATACTCCACGCTCGTACCCCGACAATTAATAGAAGAGAACACCTCTCCCAAGTGTCTCTGTCTCTCCTCACCACCCAGTGAAGTTAAGTCCATCTCCCAATGGCTATCTAAGTCGTTGTTTCGCACTCACACCCCAGTGATTATAGAAGGAAACATCTCTCCAAAGTGTCAAAGTCTCTCCTCGCCACCCAGCACGGTCGAGTTCATATCCAAACTGGCTATCTAAACCCATACTCTGCACTCGCATCCTGGCAATTATAGGAGGGAACATTTCTCCCAATCTCTCCTTGTCAAGTCGTTGGTTGTGCTCTCTTAACTTTGCCAACTCAAAATCCCGCCTGTCTCGATTTGTGTCTTTCTCTTCTCGAGTTTACTGGCCTCGAGACAGAAACGACTTATCTCTTCACCTCTATCGAGCAGCTCACCCCTTAGGTGGGTCACCTTGTCGCAAAGGTGAGAGCACCCCTTATACTTCTTGCACCACCGTCAATAGACATCGATGAAGGCCCTCGCCTGGAGTACCTATTCGTAGGCTTGGGTTGCAAAAGCCCACAGCCCACAGGGTTCCCAATCCAAGTTGGCCCTCCCATCAACAATCCAAGCTGCCAGATGATCGATTCCCTAGGGCATGTAGGCATCAGAATTGTATAAAAAAGATGAGGAGAAAAGAGAAGAAGAAAAAAAAAACACGCAAAAACAAGAAAAAAAAAGGCATGTGGCAGAAACTTACCGGAGATAAGAGTTCTTTGAGCTGGCAGGCCGTGTTGCAAACAACTTCCTCTTAAGCAGCGCCCCCACTTAGACTAGCCAAAGTATGTGTCGGCGCATTCTGGCTCGAGTAACGTGCAAAAAGGTCACATCGCATTAAATGCGTAGGCATAGATTGCAAGCATGGGATCTCGATAGAGGATCTCGTTCTCAACAAGGGACTGCCGCATTTAAGTCTGGTAACCTAAGCAGACAAGACTCCAACGTGAGTGGATAGGACTATAAACAAGAAGAAGCAAGCAAAGGAGACAGGTGAACCACTCTAAACAAACTTTGAACTCTTTTTCTTTTTTCCAGTGAAAATATATTCTAACTTTGGCATAAGAAGTGTCACAAACACACCGGACCACCACAGTCTCTTCTTTTACAGGCACTCGACGTGGTTCAAAGTTGATGTTTACAAACCACGCTTCAACAAAAGTATTTCAGTAGTTCATAATGCACATAGACACATTTCATATGTATTAAACAAGAACGCAAGAGCTAGTGTAGGGAGAGAGGGAGGGAAAGAGAGAGAGAGAGAGAGAGAGAGAGAGAGAGAGAGAGAGGAGTTAGGGTTTAAGAAAAAATCCCTAGTAATTTCATATGGACTAATATCATGTTTGATTGATTTTTTTCTTTTCTTTTCCTAAAAGCTAATCTGGTCACTCGGATTAATTGCAAACCTACAAGTTAACCTAATAATGACTATTGGTAACCGGCTTACTTTTGGGTTGACCTGAATTGATTTGATACCGATTATACTAACCTCTAATCTTATTATTACATGTTATATTTGTTTCAATTTCGTGTGATACTAACAATTATAAATCCTAACCTTAGACTCTAAAGTAAGGAGTTGGGAAAAAAAAAGCTATGCTAAAAATGTTATAAGTAGCTCCCCTTTAAGATTCATGTCCACCAAATAGTCCATAAATATGGATTTGGAAGCGAATTATGAAGAGGAAAGACATAGGGGCCGTGCCCAGGTAGTTGTGTGACCAAAGCAATTTTTTTTTTTCTCTTTTTGCCTTTTTATTTTTATTTTTTTGCTTTTCTTAAAAAAAATTTAGAATTGATTTTTTACTATCCTGATCATTTTAACTCTAAATTCATTTTTTACATGTGAAAGGGCATATGACACCTAAAATTTTATAAAAGTAGCTTAGAAATTGCTTTTCTATTTTATTTTTACACGCAAAAGGACACATACATGATTTGGTGCTTACATGATGTTTTAAATGAAGAAAGCTTCTTTTTACACGAGAAGCTCAATTTCACATCCCTAATGGGAGGGGGACATGCCAACTTTCTAATATCTTTATCATAAATCCAAACAAATCTGCTACAGACAACCGGGGGTGGGAAACCCCCGGGGAATCGGCTGACGTGACATTATGCCATGTCAACCGAGATATATTAAAAAAATTGTAAGGAGAGGCAGAGACGAAGGGGGAGACGAGTAAAAAGTTGTCTCCTTACACCATTAAGCCCAGGAAACTTCACATTTGTCTCTTTATAGCATATCCTACTGTTTTTCCTAGTAAAAAGTTGTGCTCCTTGGCAATAGAGCTTGTAGCAATTTTTGGTTCAATATCTCTTCCTAAATGCCAAAGCTTATAAACTCAAAATCTTAAATATTTACTGTTCATATTTTGGGTAGAAAAGTCTAAAAAACTGAAAACGTTATAGTTCACGCTTTGAAAGCTCAAAGAAATGACAGAAGAATGGGAAATAATGAAGTGAAAAATAAAGACAAGAAAGGAAGACAAAGAAGTTGTTGTCGGTTCCTACTTCAATCAACCCACGGTAATGTCCCTAGAACTGTAATATTTATACTTGTTGGGATTTGAGAGGGGTCTTTCCTGACAGACTTTCTTCAGCTTCAGGTATGTACTTTGTATCGAAACCTCATGAATCTTCTCTCTGTAACTCAAGTTTTGGCCACAAGCTTACTTCAGCTTCCCAGTAAAAATTTGCAAAACCCTTTTTCTATTTTTAATTTTTGGAGTGGAGAAACAAACCCATGTTTCATTTATTGTGTGGAGAAGGAGAGGGAGGGAGAAATGAAATTTTGAGGGAGAGAGGGGGGGAACAAAATAGAGAGGGAGAGGAAAAGGAAAACAGAACAGGTGAAAAACACACCGTTTTATTAAATGGCATGGACACGCCCGTTGCAAGCCAGTTGCACCAAGCGGTTGCATCCATCATTTTTCAAATCCAAATATAACTGATAAAACTCACATCGTCCCTTCCCTCTCTCCTCAAGCTCGTCGCAACCTCACTCTCCCCCCCTCAATCACTCACTCTCTCTCTCTCTCTGTGCCCCCCTTAAGCACGTCATTTTTTCAAGCCTTAAGCCGCCTGTCTGACACCCTCTATCCTCAAGCTAGATGCTCCTCTGTTCAAGGTTTTCTAGGTGATTTTCTTTTCATCTTAGTTCCTTTCTTCATTTTGCAATCATGTTCATGTTTATTTAGCTTAACATGGAATAGAGATTATTCTTCTAAGACATGAAAATTAGCATCCATTGGAGATTTCCCTACTATTACACTTGTACTCACCTTAAGCCTTAGTAAAAACGGATTTGAGATTTTTTTTTTTCCTTTTCTAGAGACTACTGGCTCAAAGCTCCTGGTTGAAGAAAGATTAGGTCTCATTTGGATATAAGAAGCATTTCATCTCATCTCATCTAATTATTATATTTTTTCTAAATTTGCATACAAAATATAATAAATAATTCAACTTTTTCAAATCTCAAAACAATAATAATATTAAAAAATAATATTCTAACAATATTTTACTCAACTTTCAACTCAATCCACTATCCAAACCGCACCTAAAACTTATTATTGTTTCATGCATTTTTTTTTAAAAAATCAAGTTTAATCCAAACATCAACATTTGAGATATCAAAGACGGTTGGAGATTACCCTTTTTATACAAGTATGCCCATGTTTTATGGTTCATCTCTAAATTAAATGCATTTTTTGCTACATTTCTTCTTGTGCATATGGTTTGATAATATATAATTAGGAATATTCAAAGCTATAAACATTTAGATGTGGCATAGAGTTTGTAGTGTTTTAGGTTCTAAAGGACTGTTGTTTCATGCTATCAAGTTGATTAAGAAATTGAATTATGTGTATTTCCAGGGATGATGTTGAGATTTTAGATTCTTCTAATTCAAATTTTGAGGAAGTTGAGCTGATTGAAGATTTGGATGTTGAGGTTGAAGAAGATAGAAACTTGCCCCAGGAATAGAGTATGATGTCAGCTTCATATGTGGAGCCGTACATTCGGCTATAGTTTGACAATTTAGAATATGCACATACTTGCTACAAAGCATACTCCAAACGAAATGGTTTTAGCATTCGAGCAAACCATACTCAGTTGTGAAGGACATGTAACTAATTAGGGTACAATATGTTTGTTTGAGAGAAGGGTTTCATTGCCATAATTATAAATTGAAAGAAAGAGCAAGACCCAAGGCTGTAGAAACAAAGATTGGGTGTAAGATGATGATGACTACAAGGAAGGATAGAGAAAAATAGGTTGTGTCCAAGTTTGTACTCCAACATAATCATGAGCTTCTTACAGCTAAGTGTACAAGTTTGCTTCATAGGCATAGACGGATGACATTGGCTCAAAAACGTTTAACAGACACTAAATGAATTAAGGATATCAACATGAAAAAATAATGTCCTTTTTTAAGTAAGGAGTTTGGTGATGACTACAATGTCGGCTACATCGATAAAATTAAAAATTACTTGGACAATCAAAGGAGACAACTTCTTGGAGAGGGAGACGCACAAAGATAGTACACTTAGTTTTTGGAAAGCAAACATAATATTCCAGACTTTGTGTATTCGATCCAAGTTGATATGAATGGATCCATTGAGAATTGTTTTTGGACAGATGCTAGATCATGAGCCGCATACTAATATTTTTGGGACGTTGTGAATTTTGATGTTACATACTTCACAAATCGTTACAAGATGCCTTTTATTCCATTCACTGGAGTAAACCATCGTTATCAATCTCTAATGTTTGAATGTGCCTTGCACATAAATAAAACTCAAGACACAATCAAGGCTACTTTGTACTTCTTCATTGATTGGAATTTTGCGTGTTCAATCCTTGCATGTCCAAAATTTATCCTTTTATTTCTTCGTTGTGCTAATTTAAAGGTTCTCTTACAACAGTCCAGATGTTCTATTTCAAGATCAGTCCATTCAAAAAATACACACTGTCTTTTAATCTTATAATATGGACAATTGAAAAACTACCGACTAAAACTTTTTGAGTTGCCCAACGTTCTAAGAGCACTATCAATGGATTAGCCAAAGTCCAAGGACACTTTTAGCTAATGTAAGATGAATTTGGCTTTGGCTATTCCATTCCCCACATTGGAATAGCTATTTTTTTCATTATATAATAATAAAATAATATGAGATGAATTTGACTTTAGCTATTCCATTCACATCAAATTCTCACATTGGATTATTCGTTTATTCATTATATAGTAATAAAATAATTTTACTTTAAAAAATATTTAATTTTTTAATTATTAATTTATTTAATTTTATCATATTTTATCATTCTACCTATTATATGTGAATTAGTAATCATATTCTAATTAAATTAATGTTGTTTCATATGATGTAGTTAGGAAATAGGAAAGAGAAATAATTGATAAAATATGTATTTGGTCTATTTATAGTAACCTTCATATTTGGAAAATATTTAGAAAGTCACAGTAGCTAAAGTCCAATTATTTAGAATTTAGCTAATCCATTGTGATAATATTTTGTTCTCTAATAGCTAAATACTCAATGGATTTAGCTTTTAGCTAATCCATTGAGGATGCTCTAAGTTTGAAGGGAATGTCATAATAATATAATCATCTTCACCCCGAGAACACTTCATCTTTTGTCCTCATAGGCCGTGAACTTGTTTCAGAGTCCAAAGCATTACTTTCCATATTGCTAAAAACATAAAGAAATAATCCATCAGAAAGGAGTTCAAAATCAAAGAATACCAAGGACTATTCAGAAGCACACCAAACACAAGAACTATAAACCTGTTCAGCTTTGTGTATTCAATCCAATGACAATCTTGTAATATTGTATCAAGCACATTACTTTCCAATGACAATCTTTCGAGGTAAACAATGCACACGAGAGCCTCTAAAATAGGTTAAACAATGCAAATAGAAACACATAACAATGGAGAGAAAAAAAAAAACCCTTTCAATGAAACCTAAAAAAAGAAACATAAAATAATTCCAACTCGATAGTTTCTAAAAGCAGAAAATCAGTTTGCAAAACAGTTGCAAACCCATCCACATAATGGATGAATAATGTCAAGAGTTTCTAAAGCCAGTGTATAGAAAGCTATCTCATTCAAAGAAAAATATTTTAGACACAAATGTTATGTTCAGACGTCTACAAGGCAAGATAGGCTGTAAGAGTTTCATTTAAACTTTGTATCTCACACACCCATCTTGATAGAGTTTGGAATAGTTCAAAACTTATAAGTTAATAGATGAGTTATAATGGGATAAGAAAAACTCCTAAGAGATAAGATTAACTCTATATCTCTAATCATAGTCAAACACAAAGTCTTAGGCTGCGTTTGGTTACACAACTCATCCCAACTTATCTCAACTCATCATTACACCTTTTTCAAATCCCAATACAAAATATAATAAACAATTCAACTTTTTCAAATCTCAAAACAACTTTAATATTAAAAAATAATATTCTAACAATATTTTATCATCTCAACTCAACTCAACTCAACTCACTTCAACATCCAAACCCACCCTTAGATTTCTTAATGGCCAGAAGTCTATAAATAGTACTGAGGGGTTAAAGGGTTCTCACCTATAACATTACTATATCTTTAACCATCGGGAGACACTTGTGAGTTTAAGTTGCTAGGTTGATCTTTCTCTCATAGTCATATCAAATTCTTTGTCAAACAGATGAAGAAATGTATGTGTTTAATTATCATTGTTTTATTATTGTGGATCATAGAAAGTTAAAGATCTAATTATTAATGCTCCTACTAAAATATTTAACATGTGGTGTCAGAGATTTAGGTTATAGATTTTTTATGATCTCAATAATGCATTCAATGAATAAATATTTGATTTTATATGTGCTTTCACATCTATGATCACAATGCAAAGGACCAAAAAAATTGCTTTTTAGATCTAGAAGAGAAATTACGATGGTTTTCTCTTTCATCTATCAAAAGGTGACCCATAAAGTGACTTTTGCCGTATTAAGTCTGTGCTGGAGGAAGAGAAACTCCCTCACGTCTTTCCTTCTAATCTTGGTGGGTTTTATTTTCACTTTTCTCTATATGTTGTTATTGCATGTTGAGAAATTGAAAACCCTTTTGATTTTATTGTGTCTGTGATGGAGAAACTGAATTGAGGAACTGCCGTGTATGTATGTTGGTGGTTGAGGAAGGTGGCTGCCGTGTGGGTCGACAGCATGCGGCAAAAGGTAGCATTGTCACTGTGTCGGTAAAGGGGTGGCGTAAAAGGGTGGTGCAGAGGGACTGTCCAGTCCCGAATCGGCGCTGGCCGATTGTGAAATCCGTCGTGGGTAAGGGTTGTCGGCGTGGGGAGGAGTGTTAGGGACCCCGGTTAAGTCCCTAAACATTATGCTCTCCTCACCTATGTCTTCCTTGTATTGACCGAGTGCTAAGTCCTCTCTTGCTTGGATATGGCACAACAATAGTGATGATGGCAACTTTGGTATGGTGAGGTTAAGTGTTTAGCCTTGAATGGATGTATGGGAGGGTAAAAAGGGTTGATGAAGTGTATGGGTGAATATGGCTCAATGTGGTTCGGCTATGGCTTGTTCTTGGATGGGTACCAAGTGGGTAGATGCAAGGATTGAGTGAGTGGGGTTAGGGTTCGGCAAAGAGGCAATTAGGGTTGCCGAATCTTGGATGGAGGTTAGGGTTTCGGTGGAGGCAACTAGCGTTGCCGAAATGTGGAAGAGGGAGATATTTTAGTAAAGATTCCTAAGTGGTAGGAATCCTTATGGAAGAAGGAGATTTCAGGTTTGGCTAGTTTGGTAAGTCAAAGATGGACTTGAGGTATTTTAGGAAAGAGTGATTTAAGGAATTGAAGATGATTAACAATTCCTTAAATCAAGGAATATGATTTGGAAGAGGTCAAGGATGCCAACAAGGTAAAGGTTACCTTATATGGACTAGGGTTTCGGCTAGGGTTGGTGGGAGTGTGAAGATGGAAAGTATTTTGGGTTGGCCGAATATGGGAGGTGGTGAATTCGGCTAAGGCTTTATGGAGTGGATGATGTAGTCAACTAGGGTTTCCAAATTATGGAAACACTTATATAGAAAGAATGGTGGTCGGCTAGGGTTAATTCAAATAAGGCAAGAGTGCCGAATTTGAATTTGGATGGATAAGGTAAGTGAATTTTTGCTAGGGCTAGGTGGATGAAGGGAACAATTTATGGAAGGAAGACAAATACTAGGGTTGGTCAAAAATGTGGTTTGGATGGATTGGATGGACAATGTGATGATGAGCAACAAGACCAAATGATGAACACTCAAGATCAAAACAAAATACTTATGAACTTGAATGAACAAATGAAAGTAATTCAACAATTGATTCACGAATTGAACAAGTGTTGAATAAACCTCATATATTGATAAAATAACATGAACAAAGATAAACACAACTTAGATTCACGAATTGCACCAAGTTGTAAAACAAGATAGTTGAATCACTCCAATTCACGCATTGCATGGAATGATCCTCTCTTTGGGATTCACGAATTGCACCCAAAAAGTCCAAGTGCTAAGCACCGATGGTGATTTCTCAAACAATAGTTCTCCCTCTATGGTTTTTGCCAAAAGATCCTAAAGTAAGAAAAAGATGTCTTATTTATAAGCAAAACAAGTTGAAAACTCCCAATAGGTCCCTTTGAAATAAATGAAATAAAATAATTAAAATAAATGAAATAAATAAAGATAGTGGCATGGACCACATGGCCGTGGCATACGTGAGCCAATGGTTCGGCTCAGGTGGTGCATAGTGGTCGAACTTGGGCTTGATTTCATGCTAAAAATGCCATTTTTGAGGTTGGCTTGACTGTGGCTCGACCCTAACTCAAGCCAAGTTTCGCTCGACAGTCTGCTCGAGCGAGTCTGCAACCCGAGAGCTCCACTCGACACTCCGCTGGAGTGATATGTGT
The DNA here is from genome assembly GCA_003123785.1 of Pterocarya stenoptera. Taxonomy (NCBI): domain Eukaryota; kingdom Viridiplantae; phylum Streptophyta; class Magnoliopsida; order Fagales; family Juglandaceae; genus Pterocarya; species Pterocarya stenoptera. The sequence continues at coordinate 18,686 of QEOT01123689.1, forward strand.
GCATATGGCCAAGGTGCAACTTTAGAGGCGATTTTACGTGGGGGTCTAACAAGGAGGCTAGGGACGACATGTTGTCTCTTTCTCGCCAGCGACATCCACCGTTGCGCGGAACCGAATGGAGTTTTGTTCTTTTTTCCCATCGCTGTGGTTCTCAAAGCTAAAGGGAGAAGAAGAAGAAGAAACCCTTAGGGTTTCTTATGACTTGTAAAGGGCTTGGGGGGCCGTGGGATCTGGCCCTGCCTGAGCGAAAGGTAACAGGCCCTTGTTGTGGCCCAGCCTGGAAAAGAATTAAAAAAAAAAAAAAAAACCAAAATTGAAATCAAGCTTTAGGCCCTGTACAGTAGGCCCAAACCAAGGTCATTGCTAACCAGCGATCTTATCAATGAACCAGGTTTCGGTCCAGGTTTGGACCAGACCGCCCGGGTTACTGGATCGGTCCGGTTTAGACCCAGACCGGTCAGATTATATTATATTTTAATATTATTATTTTAATATTATTTACATATTAAAAAAATCTAAAATTTATTTTTCTGTTATATGCATGTTATTATTGCTAAATACATGTATTAAATTAAATTTTCTATTCATTTTATTATTGGTATATACATGTATTAAATTAAATTTTATGCATATTATTATTAAATACATGTATGAATTGTTTATTTTGGCTCTTATTATGCCATGTATATTTGTTTATCCAATATAGGGCAAATGGTTTACATCAAAATTTAAGAAAAGATTGGTTGTCCAAAGGTACAAGATTTTCTTAATTTTGGTGACAAATTATTAAACCCCATAGTAAGGTGGATACAATGGAGTGAACACTTTGTATGTTAAGATCTACTCCCAAAGGTCTTGATGACACTATTAGTTCATCCATCAAAAGCAAGGTTGGAGTGAACACTTCGTATGTCAAGATCTACTCCCAAAGGAGGGTCTTGATGACACTACTAGTTTATCTATTAAAAGAAAGATTGGAGGGAACACTTTGTATGTCAAAGTTTACTCTCAAAGAAAAATTCTGATGATATAACTAGTTTATCCACAGAATTTAATATTGGTAAGAACACTTTGTGTATCAAGATCTACTCCCAAATGAGAGTCGTAATGATACTACTAGTTTATCCATAATTGTTTAAATTCTGATTATTGTTTATAAGTGTCTAACTCAAAGCATTATGTAACAAAATTTTCTTACATTAACCGTACCTACATCACTACACTCAAGGACTTCATTTGTTCCTATTTTGAATGACTCTAATTTTTTTAAATGGGTTGAGCGAGTTAGGTTCACCTTGGCAGTCCTTGACCTGGACTCATCACTTACGAGTGCAAAATTATCATCCATCACTGATAATAGTAACAGAGATGAGAGAGAGTCATCTAAACATTGGGAGAAATCAAACAGGCTGAGTCTAATGCTCATAAAAATGGCCATAGCCAAAAATATAAAAAATTCACCCCCTAGTACTGAAGATGCCCAAATTTTTTTGAAAAATGCTAAAGAGAGGTTTCGGTCTGCAGATAAATCTTTAACAGGAACATTGATGGCTAGACTTACCACCATGAAATATGATGGTGCTAAAGGAATGCAAGAGCATATCCTTGAAATGACAAATATCGCTGCCAGATTACAAATCCTGGGAATGAAAGTAAAGGAGTCCTTCACTGTTTAGTTTATTTTGAACTCATTGTTACCTTAGTATGGTCCATTTTAGATGCATTATAATTCAATTAAAAATAAATGGAATGTGAATGAGTTGGCAAGTATGGTAGTTCATGAGGAAGTGAGATTGAAGCAACAAGGATATTACTCTGCTAATTTTGTGACTAAAGAAGCTGGAAAGAAAAAGCACCATTATGGTAAAATGAAACGAATTGGACCATGAAAAAGGAAAGCATCCTAGGGAAGTTAATGCTACTTTTGTGGAAATCATGGACACGTGAAAGTTGAGTGTCCGAAATGTAAGGCTTGGCTTGAAAAGAAAGGTAAGCCATTTACGTTTGTATGTTTTGAATCAAACCTTGTAAATATTCCCACTAACTCTTGGTGGTTAAATTCGAGTACTAATGTTCATGTTTCCATAATCAGGCAGGGATACCTTACAAGCCAAACACCAAACCCCAGTAAGAGATTTATCTTTATGGAAAATGAGAATAAGGCTGAAGTTTTAGTCATAGGAACTTTTCGTTTGGTTTTGAGTACTGGTCATTATTTAGACCTTCATAACACAGTCTATATGCCTTCTGTGAGGCGTAATTTGATTTCCTTATCCATAGTAGATATTGATGATTATTCTTATTCTTTCCTTAATGGTAGTTTCAATTTGTATAGAAATAATTTAATAATTGGTTCTGGGTTTTTTTCCGATGGCCTTTATCGACTTCCATAATACATTTATTAAAAATACCTATACTCTGCACCATGAAACTTGTATTGGAACTAAAAGAAATGAAAAATGAAAAATCTTATGACTTATGGCATAAAAGATTAGGGCACATCTCCAAAGAAAGGTTACAAAGATTAGTAAAAGAATGGATTCTTTCACATCTTGATTTTACTAATCTTGAAGTGTGTATAAATTGTATTAAAGGAAAGCAAACCAAACATACTAAGAAAGGTGCCACAAGAAGCAAGGAGCTTCTTGAAATAATTCACACAAATATATGTAGGCCATTCTCTACTGAATGTTTTGGTGGAGAAAAGTATTTTATCACCTTATAGATAATTTTTTTCAATTTGGATATATCTATCTACTACATGAGAAATGTCAAGCTGTTTCAGTACTTGAGGTATTTCTTATGAAGGTGGAAAGGCAGTTAGATAGAAATGTGAAAATCATCAGGTCCGATCGAGGTGGAGAATACTATGAAAAGTATGACAAATCGAGCCGTAACCCTGGCCCATTTGCCAAACTTCTTGAACAACGTGTCATTGTTGCACAGTACACGATGCCCAGGACGCCACAGTAGAATAATGTTGCTGAAAGGCGTAATCGGACTTTATTGGATATGGTTAGAAGTATGGTAAGCAATTCTACCTTACCTAATCATTGTGGGGTGAAGCCATTAAGACGGCAACGTATATCTTAAACCGCGTTCCTAGTAAGTCAATTCCAAAAACTCATTTCAAGCTATTGACTAGTAGGACATCAAGTTTAAGGCACACACATGTTTGGGGTTGCCCAATAGAAGTGAGACTTTACAATCCCATGAAAGAAAATTGGATCCTAGTACAATAAGCGGGTACTTTATTGGGTACCAAGAGAGATCCAAAGAGTATAAGTTTACTATCCTAATCACAGTCTGAGAATAATAGAAACAGGAAATGCCAAATTCATTGAACTTGGCGAGATCAGTGGGAGAATTAAATCTAGAGATGTGATCATTGAGGAAGTACGGGTAGATGTCCCTATACATACATCCTCAGAAAAGATAATGATTCCTCTAATTGATCATCACGATGATACATTGGAACATGTAAATGATCATTCATCTCAGAATGATAATACCACTGATGAACTAAGTTCGGAGTCACCAGAACAGGTTGTCTTATGCAAATCTCAAAGATATCGAAGACCTACTCAGCAGACTATGTGGTGTATCTCTAGGAATCTGAATTTAACATTGGGACAAGTAAAGATCCATTAACGTTTTCACTAGCCATAGAGGGAAGTGATTCTAGTAAATGAATCGATGCCATGAAAGAAGAGTTGAAATCCATGGATCAGAACCAAGTCTGGGATCTCGTTGAATTGCTTGAAGGGACTAAAAGAGTCAGGTGTAAATGGGATTTTAACTTTAAGACCAAACGCGACTCAAAAAGCAATGTTGAACGATATAAGGCAAGACTTGTTATCAAAGGTTTCACTCAGAAAGAAGGCATTGATTACAAAGAAACGTTTTCTCCAATATCTAAAAATGACTCTTTCAGGATCATTATAGTATTGGTGGCTCATTTTGATTTAGAGTTACACTAGATGGATGTGAAAACAACATTTTTAAATGGAAGTTTAGATGAAGATGTCTACATGGAGCAACCAGATGGCTACTCAAAAAAGGGCAAAGATCACCAAATATGTAGGCTTAAGAAATCATATACAGGCTTAAGCAATCTTCCCGACAATTGTACTTAAAAATGATACCATTGCTGCCTTTGGATTTAAAGAAAACATCGTTGATCGATATATATACCTAAAGGTCAATGGAAGTAAGTTCATAATTTTGATCCTGTAAGTTGATTATATCTTGTTTGCTAGTAGTGATCTTGGCTTACCTTATGAAACTAAGGGTTTTCTCTCTAAGAACTTGAAATGAAAGATATGGGTGAGTAATCCTTTGTAATCGAAATCAAAAATTTTCAAACTTGAAAACAATGATGGTTGGGATTGTCTCAGAAAAGTTACATTGAAAGAGTTATTGAGAGATTTGGTATGAAAATTTGTTCATCATTGGATACTCCGATATCAAAAGGTGATAAGTTTAACTTATCACAATGTTCTAAAACTAAGTGAGTGTAAAGATATGGCAAAAATTCTTATATTTCGGTTGTGGGGAGCTTGATATATGCACAGATTTGCACGAGTCCAGACATTAGTTTTGCAATCGACATGCTTGGGCGCTACCAAAGTAACCTAGGGATGTCTAATTGGAAAGCAACAAAGAGGGTATTGCGATACCTGCAAAGAACTAAGGATTACCAGCTTACCTTCAGAAGAATTGACAGTTTGGAGGTAACTGGATACTCAGACTTTGGTTTTACTGGTTGCTTTGATAGCAGGAAACTACTTCAGGTTATGTTTTCTTGTTAGCTGGTGGAACAATCTCATGGAGAAGTATAAAGCAAACATTCACTGCTTCATCTATAATGGAGGTTAAGTTTATGGCATGCTTTGAGGCCACAATGCATAGTTTATGGTTGATAAACTACTTTATCTCAGGGCTTGGAGTTGTCGACTCTATAGCCAGGCCGCTGAGAATTTATTGTGATAATTCCACTGCAGTATTTTTCTCCAAAAACGATTGGTATTCTAAAAGTATTAAGCACATGGAGCTCAAATACCTAAGCATTAAGGAGGAAGTATAGAAACAGACAGTGTCCATAGAACATTTTAGTACTATGCTTATGATAGCAAACTCAGTGACAAATGTCTAGTAGCGAAGCAGTTTAAAGAACATATTGATAGAATGGGTCTTATGATATGAACATGTTAATGAGCTCGTAGATGTTTTGAATTCTGTTTGGACACTTTATATGTATATTAAATCGTGTGGATAAATGATGACAAGATAATGTTTACAATAGACATGAATTGAAACCCAAGGCATTATAGTATTAGCCTTAATTATCTCAATTAAAGATCATGTTAAATTAAGTTACTCGTGATGTGATACATAGAAGGAAATTTGTTGATTATATAACAAATGACCGCCATGACTCGCATTAGTAACTAGTTTGACATTGATATTATGGAACTCATGAAATGTATTTTGAGTTATGAAAAGTTTCAGGAAATGAATTTGCGCAGTATGGTTAATTTCCTGTAACAAACCCATGAATGAACAATATTATTTTATGGGCGTATGGGCTAAGTGTGAGAATGCAAGAGTTTTATTTAAACTTTGTATCTCACACACCCATCTTATAGAGTTTGGAATAGCTCAAAACTTATTAGTTAATAGATAAGCTATAATGGGATAAGAAAAATTCATGAGAGATAACATTAATTTTATATCTCTAATCACAGTCAAACACAAAGTCTTAAATTTCTTCATGACCAGAAGTCTATAAATAGTACTGATAGGTTAAAAGGTTCTCACCTACAACATTATTGTGCCTCCAGCCATCGAGAGACGCTTGTGAGGCTAAGTTACTAGGGTAATCCTTCTCTCATAGTCAGATCAAATTCTTCATCAAATAGATGGAGAAAGGTACGTGTTTAATTATCATTATTTTATTATTGTAAATCAAAGATCCGATTATTAATGTTCATGTTAAAATATTTGACACAGACTTCATCCATTATAGCTCACTATGGCTTTTTATTACATCTTCCATCCCAATTTTGTGCCCTTAGATTAGAATTTTTGCGCTCTCTATAACTCATGACTTTCCAAAGTTATCTTCATTGTAATTTTGTGCTCTCTAAGAGAAATACAGGCAATGCTGGTGAAATCACTGCAAGTTACAAGAGGGAATCTCCACAAAAATTTCTAGTGAGTGCTAGACTCTTAAACACCTCCCACAAACCAATCAAGATCCTAAATCTCACAAAAACCATGCCTATAAGGGACATTTATCCTTATTCTATAACATTCCATAAGAAACCTCTATTGAACTCCTCATTGCCCAAGAAAAAAAAAA
>QEOT01123689.1:25436-54292 GCA_003123785.1 Pterocarya stenoptera
TCTTATGATATGAACATGTTAATGAGCTCGTAGATGTTTTGAATTCTGTTTGGACACTTTATATGTATATTAAATCGTGTGGATAAATGATGACAAGATAATGTTTACAATAGACATGAATTGAAACCCAAGGCATTATAGTATTAGCCTTAATTATCTCAATTAAAGATCATGTTAAATTAAGTTACTCGTGATGTGATACATAGAAGGAAATTTGTTGATTATATAACAAATGACCGCCATGACTCGCATTAGTAACTAGTTTGACATTGATATTATGGAACTCATGAAATGTATTTTGAGTTATGAAAAGTTTCAGGAAATGAATTTGCGCAGTATGGTTAATTTCCTGTAACAAACCCATGAATGAACAATATTATTTTATGGGCGTATGGGCTAAGTGTGAGAATGCAAGAGTTTTATTTAAACTTTGTATCTCACACACCCATCTTATAGAGTTTGGAATAACTCAAAACTTATTAGTTAATAGATAAGCTATAATGGGATAAGAAAAATTCATGAGAGATAACATTAATTTTATATCTCTAATCACAGTCAAACACAAAGTCTTAAATTTCTTCATGACTAGAAGTCTATAAATAGTACTGATAGGTTAAAAGGTTCTCACCTACAACATTATTGTGCCTCCAGCCATCGAGAGACGCTTGTGAGGCTAAGTTACTAGGGTAATCCTTCTCTCATAGTCAGATCAAATTCTTCATCAAATAGATGGAGAAAGGTACGTGTTTAATTATCATTATTTTATTATTGTAAATCAAAGATCCGATTATTAATGTTCATGTTAAAATATTTGACACAGACTTCATCCATTATAGCTCACTATGGCTTTTTATTACATCTTCCATCCCAATTTTGTGCCCTTAGATTAGAATTTTTGCGCTCTCTATAACTCATGACTTTCCAAAGTTATCTTCATTGTAATTTTGTGCTCTCTAAGAGAAATACAGGCAATGCTGGTGAAATCACTGCAAGTTACAAGAGGGAATCTCCACAAAAATTTCTAGTGAGTGCTAGACTCTTAAACACCTCCCACAAACCAATCAAGATCCTAAATCTCACAAAAACCATGCCTATAAGGGACATTTATCCTTATTCTATAACATTCCATAAGAAACCTCTATTGAACTCCTCATTGCCCAAGAAAAAAAAAACTATCTATTGAAAGCAACAATTAGACCAAAATGTTTTCTTATTATCCACAATTATGTGGTCCTAAAAATATCAGTGGATCATAGTTTGCAGCCAATATCCAAATACTAAGTAACAAATCTTACAGAGCAAAACTTTGTGAAAAAGTCCTGAATGATGCAACCATATGCATGGTTGCAACCATAATTCATATCGAAGGCTCAAATTGATGCTAAGTCAAGTTGCCAGAACCCATATTGTTCACATGGAGACAGAAGCCCATATTGTTTGCATAGAGACAGAAACCTAAATTTTTCACATATATATATATATAGAGAGAGAGAGAGAGAGAGAGGACTAAGCTGGACTTTGATGGCCTTGCACTGTGACGAAGATTTGTAGACTTGAGAGAGAGAGAGAGATAGAGAGAGAGAAAGGGGGGCTTGAGGACAGAGGGAAGGGAAGATGTAACAAGTGAGTTTTATCAACTATATTTGAGTCTACGAAAATGATTTGAGAAAATTGACGTGTCCCCTGCTAGTAGGGGGTGTAAAATTGCGCTTCTCACCACATTCGGTTTTGAAGATTTTCCCCTAAATAACAAAAATTATAAAAACTATTAAATTCAAAAATTAAAATGTAAAAACAAATCTATCCAAAATATTTTAAGCATTTTAATAACTAAGCCTTTTATTTATTTGTTTATTTTTCAAGTCAAGTCTCCTCTCAAAAATTATCTCTCTTGAGCAAGGTTCTTTCATCCCTGGGAGTAGTATATTTGAAAATATTTCTGTTGCATAGGAAATGGTCTACTCTATTAATAAGAAGTCTCATGGTGGCAATATCATCCTTAAAGTGGACATGGCTAAAGCGTATGATCAAGTCGATTGGCATTTCTTATTGGAGGTTCTTCGTTCTTTTGGCTTTTCCTCTCAGGTATGTGATTTACTTTGGGCTTGTATCTCGTCACCTTGGTATTCGGTTATGATGAATGAGACCTCTAAAGATTTTTTTAAGGAGGTCGTGATTTGTGTTAGGGGGATCCTCTCTCCCCTTATCTGTTTATTATTCTTCAAAAGGTTCTCTCTAGACTTATTAAGAGCAGTGTTGTGGAGAAAAGATTTGGTCAATTTTCACAAGCCAGAGGTACGATTCAAATATCCCACCTTATGTATGCTGATGATGTGGTGATTTTTACTAATGGTAGTACGAGGTCTATTTAGGAGTTTTTATCTATTTTTGATAAGTATGAGAAATGGTCGAGCCAAAGGATTAATAAAGAAAAAACATCAATGTTTTTTTTCTCAAAAACTACCTTTAGGTCGTAAGAGGGCTCTTAAGTGTATGATTGGGTTTTGGGAAGGATTATTTCCTTTCAAATATTTTGGTGTGCCTATTATTTTGGGAAGACTTAAGCAAGTTCATCTAGAGGAGATGGTTAACAAAGTCTGGAATAAAATTAGTGGTTAGAAGATGAAGCTTCTATCTTTGAGAGGTCGTCTTATTTTACTTCGGCATGTGCTTTCTAGCATAGCTTTGCATTTGTTTGCTGGTTTACAGGTCTCTCAATCCATCATCAAAGAGTTACACAGATTGATGAGTACATTCCTTTGGCGAGAGGTTAATGCGAAAGGGAAGAAAAAATAGGTGAGCTGGAACAACATGTGCAAACCAATGGAGGAAGGAGGTTTGGTTTTACGTAACCAAGATGACATGCAAAAGGCTTTGCATATGAGGTTCGCTTGGAATCTAGGTAACTCTCTCTGGGCTCAGTTCTTTAAAGGAAAATATGTGAGATCTAAACCTTGAACTTTCATCAATATGAACAAGGGTATAAGATTTTGGAAGATGATTGTTAAAAGTATTCCATTGGTCTTGGATAATTCAAAGTGGCGTATTAGGAAAGGTAATCTTTCCTTTTGGTATGATAAATGGAGAGATCGGGGTCCTTTAATTAATGATCTTTCGATAGTGGGTCGACCTATGCTTAAAGTTATGGAATGTAAACTTCTAATTCGTGGGATGTGGATTTGCTGGTTCGATTGGTGGGGCATGCAAATGTGGATGATCTTATTTATTCATTATCTGTTTGTAAGGGGGGATCGAATGTGTTAATCTAGGCATGATAGCAGTTGTTTTTCTACAAAGTCAGCTTGGGACTGTATTCGTATAAGGGGCTCCAGTGTGGCTTGGCAATCAATTCAACATTGGATTAGTTTGGTCTGTCATGACATTCACAAGGTTTCTAAATGTTCCAGGCATGATCTCAAATTTTAAGTTCTTTGTTTATTCCGCCTTTAGTTCCGTCAGGGTGTAGTCCTAAGTTGGTGGCCTGGGAAAAACTCACTCAAGGTTGGTTTAAGTTAAACAAATGGTAGCAGTTTTGGTAACCAAGGGCCTTCAAGGATGGGTGGTATTATCAGAGATGATCAAGATAATTTGATTCACGCTTTTGCATCTCCAATAGGCGTTGCTTCGAATAATAGAGCTGAGCTATTAACTCTTCTGCAAGGTCTTAAGGCTTGTAAAAACCTGGGGATTGGTTTTGTGGAAATTGAACTCAATTCTCAAGTGTTGGTGTTGTGGTGGAAGAGAATGAGATGTGGGGTATGGTATCTGGAAGACTTTTGGGAGGAAATTATTGCCCTTATGGATTCTATGGTTTGCTCCATGCGACATGTCTTCAGAAAAGGTAATAAAGCTGCAGACTGGCTTGCTTAGTTTGGTGCAAGGAGTCAACACATGAAGTGGCAAGTCTTTGGGGAAGTGCCGAGGTTGCTGTGAGATTTAATTCATTTGAAAAAGTTGGGTCTTCCTTCACTTCATTGCTGATATTTTAGTTTGGCTTGGCTGTTTCTTGTTTATTTTCTTGATTGGTATTATTTTGTTTTATTATTGCGTGTGTTAACCTTGTTTTTGCAGGTTGTTTGTGTTTCTTTTGCTTTGGTTGTAGTGTTTCTTTTGGTTTATTTTGTGTTGTGGTTTCATGATTTAAGTTTTTTGATGCGCCTTTATGATTATTTGTAGTCCCAGGTGTACGATTGTAACCACAATTTTTCTTCATTAAAAATGAAAACTATCAATAAACTTGAGATACCATACTTTTAAAAAAAAAAAAAAAAAAAAANATTATTACTCCATTATATAAAACAGTGCATACTTAATCCATACTTCTAAGAAATCTTCAATAGCTAATCATCTATTAGAAGTAAAATATATAACACTACATGTTAGGATCAAAGGAGTATTCATAAATCATAACAAAAAAAAAATTACAAACTACAGCACAGATAAAGGTTTAAGATGTCACAACCACCCAAAAAAAAGCACATTTTACGTAAAAAAACAGCAGTGCTGGTAGGTGAATCGTGAATGGGTGTCACAATTCCATTCCTTGTCCAAATTCTTCAATCGTTTTTGTGGCAAGTGTAAGGACGTCCACAAAAGCACTAAATGATGCACGAAGAAATCTTGCTTCTACTGCCTCAAAATGTCTGTACACGAACAGAGAGATCCAATCAAAGCGCTCTTATACAATCACATTGCAAAAAATCTAGAAGAAAATTAATTCAAGCACCCATACTGGACTTAAAATATATTTGTTTTTATTGGCAACAAGCGACTGAGAACAAAGTCCTGACTAATCCTGGGAGTGCACAAGCACCACAGGTAATTCAAGGAAAAATTTCCGCAGTCCAATGACCCATAGAAATTATTTGCCACCTAGCAAGTATGACTCGGATGATAAAATTTAAGATGAAGAAAATCATTTCTCTTTCTTTCTCATAACATTGATAATAAACCAAAATGCAACATAAAAGAAAAATTAGTCATAATCCATAATTTCATTACTTTTTAGTAATTTCAGCAATAAAAATCAATTATTCATTGAAAAAGGATCCAACTGATAATTCTTAAATGAAGAAAGCTTACACTGTAAGTTTTCCATTTGATGCTGCCATCTGCCTTTTCACTTTGTCTGGCTGCAACTGCAATCAGAAATGAAACGGAATAAGAACCTATTTTTTTTCCCACAGAGAGAGAGAGAGAGAGAGAGAGAGAGAGAGAGAGAGTTATGGTCTGAGCATCAAGAAGGATCACCTCCTTATCAACAGCTAATGCTGCATAGACCATGGAAGCATTCTCCTCAGACTCATAGTCTACTTCCAAGTCACTGCAGATCATCTTTCAATTTAGAATTAACATAGAGGTAGAAGCTTAAGTACAGCACTTGGGAAATAAATCATCAAAGGTAGATAAAAGTGCACCGGACCATCATGTTACAGAAATAGATATGCTGTGAACAGCGAACAACTGAATCCAAGAATCCTTTAATATGTTTTTTATTACATTGTTCTAATGGTACAGACTCTCCTAGGCCATGGTTCATCATAAAAGTTTTGCATGGAGAAAAAGAGTACGAGCTTCATAGTCCTAGTTAATACCAAGGCTAGTGCTAGTAAAAACAAATGTTAAGTTTTAGCCGTTCAGGTCTCCCAAGTTAGTAATATTTTGGTTTTGGCCACCATTAAGTTTTTATTTTTTGGGCACTGACATAAAAGTTATCAAAGCAGAAGAACGAAACAACCAATTTGAAAGGAGCTTCTGTCTGTCTCTGGGTTTAGACGTGCGCGAGAAACCTAGAGGTCCCTATGCTGTTCTTATTTATTGAAAAAAAAATATACAAAAGGAACAAAAGAAGTCCAGTTTTCCAATGTTTCTATCAACAGAATTGAACTAAGCAAACTAAGGTAAACAAATGGCATCCTATTAAACCAAATAGCAAATACCAGATTCACCAAGTCATGCAAGTAATTTATATCACAGTTTAAAATCAAGGTCATTACACACATGATCCACGCAAGATACTTAACTGAATCACTGCATTTGAGCACTAATGGTAGAATTCCCACTACCCTTCTAACCAATTTCGAGGTTCCTTTTCACATTGTCAACAGCTTATAAGAATATTTATCAATTCAATCATATATCATGCACTAGGGATTACAAACAAAACACAGATCTCATACATCTCAGATTATCAGTTCAACTATGATAAAACTACCAAACAAAACTATGTTACATAATGGATGGCAATCACGATTCACAGTCCCTACTTCAAGAGTAAAATTTATAGAAAACGCTGAAAAGTTAGTTTCCACATCCAGATGACGTCCTAACATCTAAACCCCGAAACACCCAGTTGACTCGGGCTTGTATCACAAATAATCCAATGCATGTATAATCAAAATAAGAATTTAGAATAGAAAGAGAGTAACCAGCTGAACTCCCATTGGCTTTGCTGCTGGAGGTCTGCCCTGTCACCAATTATAGCAGCCATAGCGTCTGATTCTCTGCAAAAGAAAAAAAAAAGAACAACTGATGCTGTTGGATTAGGATTGCATATATCCAACTTCGACTCCGCCTCAAGACCTCTAAATCCGCTCCACCCTGACTCTGCTGTAGTAGATGTTGAACTTGGGCTAGGGTTACTCCAGGCCTTTTTTAGGCATTGAAGCCTATTTTCAAAGCTTTTCTCTTTCTAGGGAAATCTAAGGGTTCCTTTTAACTTTTTTGGGCCTCATTTAAGGTCCACATTCATTTGCTGAGTAGTTTACACTATTTTGCTCGTGTTTGTCGGCCTTTTTATTCCCTAATATAATAATCATCCCCGCTTTGACCATGTATATCAATACGTCTAATTACCCATCTTTTCTCTTATTCCCATTAATAGCTAAAGTATAATTGTATTACATGTTTATACATTAGTAGTTAGTTACATATATTGGAACATTGGTTTTTTTTTTTTTTGAAATCGTTTTTTTTTTTTTTTGAAATCAACATTGGTTATTATACTTTACTATTATATGTTATTATACTTTAGTTATTATATATTAGTCATTAGTGTTTATCTATTTGTATTACATGTTATTATGCATTTTAGTATTTATACATTAGTATTACATGTTATTCTATTTTTATATTAGTAATTTATTGTTACATGTTAGTAATATTGTAATAATATGATGTTTATATATACTAAACTATTATTAATCAATTTAGTCTATATATATTATAGTATAAATATATTATTTAATAATAATGAGCTCATGCTAGTATAGTATGGAGTTTAACTAACTATATAAAATATAATTATATAAAAAATTTATGATTAATATATAGAAAAACACATATATATATTTATAAAATATATATAATATTGGTGGCGGAGTCAGAGTTAGTTCAACTTCACCTCTGACTTCGACTCTAACTTCTTAGGGAAAAAAACCTTCGACTCCGACACATCCTCCGATGCTTAAGTCAGTGATGGGTGATAGAGATGATGAATAGTATATATGACTAGAAAATAAAGTTGTAGTGACGTGTTTTTTGTGACTGCTCTATTGTTGGTGTCTTTGCTTACTGCTGATAGTCTTATTTATAGTTACTGACCTGGTCTCCACCATAATGGAACGTTGCATAGCAAGAGATTATTGGCTTGTGTTGTCGATTCGACGACCTACCCCTGTGTCCCTACCTTACTGAGCCAGTATGTGCTCAGGGTTGCTATGTATTGCTCGGGTCTTGGGCCACACTAAATGTGGCACGCTTTCTGTTCTAGGCCGCATTGAATGAGGCATGGTTTCTTCTGGACAGCATTTAATGCGGCATGCTTCCCTCTGGGCCGCATTTAATGCGGCATGTCTTTCCAATAATGCAGGGTGTAAACCACCGCAGGTCTCTTCATATGACGCTGAGTGCTATGTTCCTTCCTCTCCAAGCCTTGCCTATGTCCTTTGTCCTAGTACTTGTTATGAACACTGTTGTCGTGTTTCATCATACTAGGCCTTGACCCAGGTGTAACTTGTTTGTCCTAGCCTACATAGTGTTCCTGAGCCCCAGGCCCCGGTCCGACCCAACCCTTATATCTGGGTTGGACCTGGGCCTTGCTTTTGACCCAATATAAGGGATTTTCCCCCTTCACAGCTTCACGGTGGACTGAGCCTGGTTCATTTTGGGCAGGTACATTTAGCCCCAACACATCATTTCCCCATTTGTGCTATTGTAAACTTAAAAAATAATATATCCAATTAAATTACAAATGATAAATAAAATTGAAATTGCCATGAATTATCTTGAGCTCTTCCTGCATATCACGAAGGTCGAAAAGTAGTAGTTATAATTATTGAAACAAATGAAACGGCTTTACTTCTTCTTCTTTTTTTATAATAATACCGGGTCTCATTTCATTCATTAAAGATGACAAATAAAGTTGATTTAAAAAAGTCAATTACAAATATTAATAGCTTCTCAACATGCTTCCGTGACTGACATGGTCTAGTCCCGATGGCAAATCTCTAAAGACTTAAGTCTAAAAGAAAGCACAACTCTGTCCAAGACAGAGGTAACAATAACTACGTAACAAAACTCCATACCCGACTAATTAGGATATGGAGGAATAACCCACCATCTCCGCCTATGCGGAGGGAGGAGAAACTCCATTTGGACTAAATGGCTTAAATGGCTTTACATGGCAAGAACAGTTCTATGGCAAATTGATAAAGTAAGAACCAAAAAAAAAAAAAAAAACAGAGCAAGATTTGGCAGTCGATTGTCTCTAGATTTAGTCGTGCATTCTATCGAGTTTAGCGCTGCACCTCCTCATGATCCTCTTCTAATCATTTTTTTTTTTCTTTTCAAGAGAACAATTTCAAATTGGAAAAGAGTTTGAAGGGAAATAACTGTGCACAAGAGATGATTATTAAGATTGTGTCACATAATCTATTTTTAACCTTAACCCTATGTATACATATTTCAAATTTTAATAATTTAGAATGTCAATTTACTATTTTTGATAATTTAAGCTTAGTCAGCCATTCTATAAGTGGCTTATTTGAGTCTACAAAATAATATTTAAAAATTAAAAAAAAAAACTGTAATAATTAGGATGCACAAACTCTAATTTTCCAAATTTTAGAAAAAAAAAAAAGAAAAAAGAAAAACCGAGATTAGCCAGTTACCTTGGCATCTCATCCCCACTCGAATGGACTGACTTGTAAACTATAGCACTTATGGCATGAATCAACTGTGTGCGCGTGTACATGCATATGTGCCTTACAGAGAATTCAGAATCAAGCTGAACCAATCAAATATACAATACAGTACAAGAGGATGTACCGGCAACAGTGATAGTCAACATCCTTAAATTAGATCTTAGCAGAAAATGTTTTTGCAAGATCCGAGAAAAAAGGCAAACCAAAATGATAAACAGTAATTTCTGCTTCGGTTAAAGCCAATATGATATCTTATTGTATTGCAAAGATAAAGAGGCCATTTTTGCAAGAATGATACGAGCGTGTGGCTCAGTTTTGACTGTTGGAGTGCCCACTAGTATAAATTTTATATTTTATTTTTTTGTTATTTTCTTTTTCATATTTTTTAAACATCTTTNGAGTGCCCACTAGTATAAATTCTATATTTTATTTTTTTGTTATTTTCTTTTTCATATTTTTTAAACATCTTTAAATATTTTTAAAAATTAAAAAAAAATACCAATACATTAAAAATCACTTCCTTAACCATTAAATAAATAAAAATTGATCAAAATGAGATGGCAGCGCTGGGCTGCATGCTAGCATTTTCCTTTGCAACAAATATATGAGCTATACGTAAACACTTTGACTTGGTTTTTGAAATGCACTTGATCAATGATGAAATGATTTATGGATGGATGCATTGGTGGAGGTGGTGGGGTGGGTTTTAACTTTTTTTCATACATTGGTCCAATCAGCTGGGGAGAGCAGTAACGTGATAATATACCAATAGAGGTGGCTTCAAACACTTTTTTTTTAGAGGAAAATGTTTATAGCTCCAAACATAACTATAAAGAAGAAAAATGCCCCAGCTCTATTATGGTCGAGAAACCTCTCATTAACCAAGTTAACATAACAAGACAGACAAATGAGTTAAAAAAATTCTAAGGTGGCCTCCATCAAGTTTTCAAACATAATAAACACATCTTGCACAAGTTTATTTGCACCACTAGGGTTCAACCACAACTGGAAAAATTCCTAATCATAATGCTCAATCAACAGCAACCATCTGAACTGCCAATAGTTAAATACGACGCCTTTTAGGAAGCCGACAGCCATTATGGGGACGCCGAGTTGTGTCTTCAACGTATACAATTGGATTCTGAACCCCTCGAGAATTAGTGAAGCCCTCTCTCCAGCTCATGATTGCTTGCCTTTTCTTTTTAAAATAAGTAAACCCTTTCACCTTCATTACAACTGATTTCAACCCCATACTTCGAGACATTCGCCCCACATGTTCTGAAGTTGCTTCAGCAGCATATCGAGACATTTTAGCCCCTCCTTTCAGTTCTGGCAAGCATCCTGCCGAGGCCTTACATTTTGTGTTCCCTTTAGAATCCGTCACTGTAACAAAAGTATTGTTACGCAGCAGCTTTAAGTGGACAATATCAGCATTTTGCTCTACATTATTTCGAGAAAGTTGAGAACCCCCCATGAAGTCCTTTCTATCTTCCTCGATAATTCCCCTGACAAAATTCATGGACTTGGAACCCCTCCCAGTCTCAAAATTTCTCCCACTGGCAGAATATATGAAACTACGAAAACATAAAGCATAGGGAGCAGGCAAATTATTTTTCACATCCATCGCAGCAGAACTCAACCCTGAAGTTCTTGCAAACCCCCCTCTTGCAAACTTTTGAGAAGAATGATGACCACCGATGCAACCTGTGAAACCCACAATGTCTCCATCACTAACAAAAGTAATTAATATGGTTATTCAACCAGAAATAGAAAAGGTTGGCATTTTTCTACACCAATTACAGGGAGCTTTCCATATCAAACTTGGA
Source organism: Pterocarya stenoptera (assembly GCA_003123785.1). NCBI lineage: Eukaryota > Viridiplantae > Streptophyta > Magnoliopsida > Fagales > Juglandaceae > Pterocarya > Pterocarya stenoptera. The sequence continues at coordinate 36,466 of QEOT01123689.1, forward strand.
TTTTCTTTTTCATTTCAAGTCAGAAAATATTGATCAAGTCAGATAATCATTCTTTTTAGAAGGACAAACAACATTTTGTGACCCCAAACTGTCATCCCTTTCATGTTGTGCATTCCTAAACCATGAAAAGTTGCAATGTGCTCCTAAATTATCAATAAGTTTCAATGTGCACCCTCGGTTAAGACCTAAACGTCAAGCTGAACGAAAAATCAGTCACATGGCATAATTTAAAAGGTTCGATCATAACAGAGTGCACATTGAAACCTATAGGTTGTCTAAGATGCACATCAAAAGTGTTCATAGTTTAGGATGCGCATTGGAAAATGGGTGGTAGTTCAGGATGCAAAGCGTACATGCTCATTAAAGCATATGCCATATCGTACTGATGATCTACCACAGCAACCATCTCATTATTAGTATATCTGAATTCAATTTTACACGAGAGACATGAAGGGAAAATTCCAACAAACCATGATCAGGGAGGTTTTCAAATAAACGATAAGTTGCATAAATACTCAAAAAGAGGACACAGGGCCTCAAATACAGCAGGCCAAATGCAATTCGTCTTTAACTAGGCTTTATATATGCAATCCAATCTAGAACCCTTACATATGACATGAACTCCACAACTAATTCCTCCACTTCTGACTTCAAACAAATCACAAAAGTTACAATCTCCAAATTTTAATTGATGCTACGAAGCTATTAAATAGGAGAAAAATCCCAAGCTTCAGATGATGCAGAAGGTCAAGATCAAAACCAAACATGTAAACTACTGCAACACATACAGAGAGTAAATGTTGACTTCACAAATTAAACAGAAAAAATAGAAATCAGGTGGATTCAAAAATCCATTTCTGCAAATTATAACTAACAAACAGAGCATGAACCCGAAAGAAACAGGGAAAGCATCGTATTTGCAGTTGAATTTAAAAAATCTTAGGGATCAATAATTTACATTTTCATTCATAGAAGAACAACACAGAACTTTTCCATCAACCCACAAGACAGAACGCAGAGCAGAAACGCACCTTGTAGTACTTCTGGCGAATCTGTAGAGAATGACTTGACTTCTTCTGATCTCAAAGCACCACTGAGCTGGCCTAAGCCACCATAGCAACGCATAAGTGATATAGGTTTGGTTGCAAAGAGCGAAATCAGAGACGAAGAAGAAGATGCCAAAAAGGCAGCAGAGGAAGAGTGAGCCGTAGCTCGGCAGCGAAGAATGGAAGAAGAGACAGCATAAGGGTACATTTCTCCCCTTTCTGTTTAGGGCTTTACTGACTTTTCTGGAAGAAGAAACAATCAAAGCACTCACATTAGATTATCTATTTTTTTTAGCTAAAGTTAAACTAAAGATGGCATCTTGGCAATTTTAGCTAATCTAGTTTATCTATAAGTTTGGATAAACTATTAAAATAAGGTTTTTACCAGGAGAAGTGAAAAGATATCATATAGACATGCCAAGGGATATGAAGAAATCAAGAGGAAGAAGATCTCTGTTCAGAAACAGAGACAATTTGACTAGTGAATCAATCAAATGCATAAAAAAGGTACCAAAAATTACTGATACGGGAATGCGTATGCACATCAAAATTAACTTCAGAAACATATTTGTAAACAGTAATAACGATTGAAAGTCTTTTATACAATACCAGATTTTGAAGGACAAATAATCCAAGAATGCATCAAAGAGATCAGTAGTGAGAACTAAAAACCCAGACAAAATGTATTTATCGAATGATTTAGTGGCCATTTATCAAATGATTCATTTGCATTTACATCATATACAAGAACACAACATTCCGCCCCTCTATAAAATGAAGTCCCTAGACTTCAAAATGGCCAAAGCCAAACTATTTTGGGTTCTGTAACAAGCAGCCAGCCAGCCATGAAACTTAAACAGAATCTATTGAAGAGCCCAGCAATGCAACCAAAACAGGTAAGAAAATGCGGGAGATTTTTTTTTTGATAAGTAAGAAAATGCGGGAGAAATGCTCGCGTAAACCCTATAATACAACAAAATTCAACCAAGTATTCCTAAGTTTCTAGAGCCAAATCATCACAAGTCACAAATTAGTCAAAAAAATATAAAATCAAATGCGGGAGAGGGAGGGAGAAAGAGAGAGGGGAGAGGGTTAGAGAAGAAAAATTCGTAAAATAGAGGGACAGCGATGCGGGAGAGAGGAAGAGAAGATACTGGAGAGAGAACCGCCGTCTATGGAGTGCTTGGTTGGCGCGGGGTTGCCAAGAAGACTCTGGTGGGCGGTACGGCGGTGAAGAGTTGCTCCAGGTTTACTGGCAGGGCATAAGGCTTCGAGCAGGAGCGGCCAACATTTGTCGGAAGTGTCACTGTTCCTAGTCAAGTACATTTATGCTCTTCTAATGGAAGGGAAAATATACTTGCCAAGGAGCTCACAGCTGAGACAAAAAAAAAAAACAACTTCCATGTCCAGTGCTAGAGAGGACTGAAACATCATTCAAAAGTGCGACTGAGAGGAAATAATATCTATATAAAGCTTGATTGAGAACTGGGTGCCACCTCTCCCTCAGGACCAGGAAAATTTATTCAGTGATGAAGAGTGGCTTTTTAAGAGGAAGAAGCAGGAAGACAGACCGTCTAAAAAATTTGAAGCCTTAAATTATTGAACTGCCAATCTCATTATCTCAAAACATATTGCAATACTTTTTAGCAAAACAAGCATGTGGTATATGCTACGGTCAATCTCACAAAATTGAAATACATGTGATATGCTACCGGTCAATCTCATGAATTCTAAGCTGTATAATGGACAGCATTACAACATGGGAATCTACACAAAATCTACCAAAAATCAACCTTCACCAAATCAGTGTATAGTCAGCAACTAAAATGCACAGAATCTACAAAAAAGAACCTTCAACACAATCATAGTACTGTCAGAAACTACCACACCCAGACCTGAGTTTTTCTAGTAATCAGCCACTGTTCATCAACAAACACCCCACACCTGACGTGGCTGTCCTTTTTTTTTAGAGCATTGCTATGCGTAAGCCTACACACCACACACCAAATTGTTTTTTATTTTTTTTAAATTTTTTTTCAATTTTTTTTTATTTTAGTCTTCTTGAAACATTTATATTTTTTTATTCATCATCCATATAATATACATTTAATAAGAGAAACAAATAAAAAAAATAAAAAAAGTTATGGTGTATGGTATGTAGGCTGATGTAAAGATTAATTCTTTTTTTTTTAACTCAAAAACGCACGTTTTGAAGACCTACTTTTACAATTTCGAATTTCAACCCATTTGAACCCCGCGTCGCCCCTTCTCTGCCCAGCACCACTCGTCGCTGTCGCCGTCGCGGCTCCCTTTGCCCAGCGCTGTGGCCCGTCGCGGCTCCCTCTGCCTTGTATGTACAAATGGATATTAATTTTAACACTGTAAAAACACTATAATCTTGTTGTGGACTTCTTTTAGGGTATCATACCAAGAATCAATCAAAACATCCATCTCGGAGAAGAATGAAAGGCACTTTGACAACTTCTCTATATGAATTACAGACGACACAAACCAATCGAGATCAAATGGACAATGAGAGACTACAAGCACTTGTCACAAGCCCAAAAAATATTTCGTCCAGACTACAATCACCAGGTATTTTTCCATCACAAACCCAAACTAATCGAGCATTGGCATATTATTTTTAGGTTTACCCGAGTGAGGAAAATTCCTCTGTGGCCGCAGATCTCTGGACTTTGTTCTCTTCCGCAGATGTCTGGATGCCGGGTGGTCGAGAGGGATGAAGCACGCTGCAGAAGAGGGAGGGTGGTCTCGTCGCTGCAGAAGAGGGAGGTTGGACTCAGACCAGATGAAGAACCGGCTGATGGGGAGATGAAACCCAGGGAATGGAGGGGAAGCTGCCGATTTCGAGGGGGGAGATGACCTGCTGAAGAGAAGAGCAGGAGGATTGGGGGCGTGAGTACACTGAGTAGGAGTTTAGGGCAAAACCGGTTCACTTTTTAGTGAACCCGGCTTTGCAGTGTGTGGTGTGTGATTGTGAACCGGCTGAGTCGTAGTCTTTTTCCTAAATTAAACTTAAGATGATGTGTGGTCTAGATGATGCCACATCATATGTATAAAATGACTTTTTTTAACAGTGACTTCTATCTATAATTATTCATTACTTTTAAATTTTATAATATTTCTTTTAAATATTTTTTGAATTTATTCTTTTTAAATTAATTTAATTTTTCTATTCATTATTCATATATTAAATATTTGATAAAAAAATAATAAAAATTAAAAAAAGTATGGTGTGTGGCAGTTGTGTGAATAGTAAGAAGTTGTTTAGATTTTTCTTACTTTTTACTTATCTGGTTTTGTTCCGTTCGGCCTTGTCCGGTCTATTTATAGTCGAGTTTGCTATTCATCATTCTTACACACCATATATCACATTTATTTTAATTTTTTTTGTTGAATTTTTTATAAACTAATTGATTTTATCTACTCATCATTCATAGATCATACATTTAATAAGAGAAAAAAAAATTATGTATAGTATGTAATGTGAGGATAATGAGTAAAATTTTTCTTTTTAGACCTTGGTTTTGAAGCGAGTTCCGTTTATGATTATTTCTGTTTCGTACACAAGCTAATTTTTTTCTTCTTTTATTACTTCAGCCTTCACACGTGAATAAGAGATGAGACTAGATACCCCCTTGGGTTTAGATGTTTCTTTTATGAAAAATGATTTGCATCCGCCCCTATTCACGCATCCTCCAACACACACTACTATAAAATGACAAAAATACCCTCGTAATAAGAACACTTTCTCTCTCATTTTACATTTTCACTTTCTTTGAGAGCGAGAGAAAGCTGGAGACCAAGAGAGGTCGAGAGCTCGTTGGCGCCACCGTGAGCTCGGGGGCGAGACGGAGACCGAGAGAGAGGTGGAGGGCGAGACGGAGAGACCGAGAGAGAGGTGGAGGGCTTGGGCGCGGAGGAGATCGGGGTCGAGACGGAGACCGAGAGAGAGGTGGAGGGCGAGATCGAGAGACCGAGAGAAAGGGGGAGGGCTTGCTGGCTCGGAGGAGCTACGGGACAAGCCACCGGGGTTAGGGGAGGTGCTCGGTGGGGCTAGAACCGACGCACGGCGGCGATAGGCCCGTCGGTGGCCCCGAGCTTGTGTGAAACCCATTTTATGGGTAGTTTGCGTGTGTGCGACGGAAAGGGAGAGGGTGGTTCATTGGTGGCTGGGTTTGCGAGAGGATGTCACCAGTGTGAGCTGGTGGAGGTGCAGTGGCCTGGGTGGCCGCGTACGGTGGCGCAAGTGGAGAGAAATGGGTTTCGGTTGGGTTATTGCGGGGGAGAGAGAGAGCTGCGCGTGGGGGAGATCGGTGATAGCTGGCTTGGTCGCCGGTGTGATGGGGACTCGCAGGTATTGGCGGTGAGACTCGGCAGCTCACGGCGGCGCCGGGGTGAGCTGAAGAAGAATCGGGCTGCACAGTAAATCCGAGTGAATCGGGCCTGAGGAGAGAGAGAGAGAGAGGAAATTGACTGAAAAAAAAAAAAGAAAAAAAAAAAAAAGCCACGTAGCGGTGTGCGAAAACACACTCCGCTACAGTGGCGGACGCGTATCACAGCTCTTCTTTTATTACTTCAGCAATGTTTCTTTTCACTTTAGACCTTGGGTTAGATGTCTATTTGGATTTAGAGATAAATAAGTTGAGATGATCTATAAATAGTAATGAAATTTATGAGTTAAAATTTATGAATAATAGTGAGATGATTTCAAATCACCTCTCAATTCATCTCTCTTCTTTTCAAATTATCTCTCCTTTCTTGTTTCGTGGGTGTCCGGCATCAGCTAGGAGTGTCAAATCATGTTAACAGGTCGTGTTCATGTCCTGTCAAGACATGTATATTATACTATATATGTCAATCCTAACCCGACCCGTTAAGCTTATCGTGTTAAAATCTCAAACCCTAACACTACCCGTTAACATAACGGGTCGGGTCGGGTCAATCCGTTATAACCCATTTATGTAAATCGGTTGAACATACTTGAAATTAACCTATTTGACCTAGTTAAGTTTAGTATAATTTTATATAAATGTTAAAATCACAATATTTACAAAAAGAATATAAAACTAATTACAAGTCCAAAATTACAATCTAAATAATAAAAATATAGAAATTAAAATCCCAACAATTTTATTTTTAGGTATAAGGGCAAAACTCAAGTCATTTGGCTTGATAAATGTCTATAATCACCTTTTATTAATGGAAGTTATGTTGTTTATCAAAAAAAAAAAAAAAGGTATAAGGGCATAATTGTAACTTTAACTTTCTTAACGAGTCATAACGGGTTATAACGGATTGACCTATTATCAACCCGTTAAGCAATCGTGTCTTAACCGGTCAACCTGTTTTGACCCGAACCCATTAAGACTAAACCCTAACCCGCTTTTTATCGTGTCGTGTTCGTGTTGGGTTAACGGGTCGTATCACATATTGCCACCCCTAGCATCAGCATTTCGCTCCACTCTTATTGTTTTCTTTATCTATTTTCTCTAGGTTGATGTCCAAAACTTATTTTTTATTATTCTTGTAAAAAAAATATTTTAAGATTAATAAAAATATAAAAAATAATACTATCTAATTGTGATAATGTTTGATTTAAAATAGTAAAATTATGCACAATTTAACTATTACCACGCATTCTGGCAAGGATTAGAGTGGATCAAACCACAAGGCAAGTCTTACCGATTGGACACTCGTCTATATAAATGGAAGTCGAAGCACACACCAAAGGTAAGTGGGCTATACGAAAACTAAAGTATTCTATATACTCGATTTTTATTGACCTAGGCATTGGAAAATGCCCCTCATCATACCGAGTTCTGCTTAGCTTTTTTATTGCAGGTTGTCAGAGACTCTTTGGGAAAGTTTGAAATAGCCCACAACATCTAGATTTAGCAAATAACCACCGTTTTTAATTTCTTTTAACTAAGATTTTGTGTAGAAACTAATTTTTTAAAAGCCTTTTTCTTAACAAATATTTTGTATCAAACTAAAAATCTTTGACTACATATTACATATCAAATCTCAAGTTAGAAGGAAAATCTTGCGCTGATCATTGAGGGGCTCAAATCTGCAGGGCACTGTTTCATGAGCTCATCTACATAAGTATTGTTAAGGGATGGTGAAGAAAATGAGCACTTGGTGTTTGTAAAAATGTCTCTAACATCGTGAGAGTGTTAAGAGCCTTCTCTTTGTATATATAGTCGTATATTACAATGTGTTTATATGGTAAGAAATTACATAGCCGTTGGAGGACTACTCTGTACAAGAAAATAATCAACTAGAGTATAAATTATATTTAGGAACATTGGTTAGCATGGTCTAATATAGTCGTTGGAGAGGAAATCATGGTCATAGTCATTGCTGGAGAAGTATGGAAAGTCTTCTCTATTTGGATACATGCTAGCTCTTCTTCTTAATTTTGGTTAATAATCCCCTCAAATTGTGTTGAGAGAGGAGGCCAAGTTTGGACCGAAGTGATTGGAGAGCAAGACGACTGGAAAGGCCTAGTGAAAATATCGGCAATTTGAAGAGACGCAGGAACATGCTTAGTATGCAGGAGTCCAATGGTGACACGCTCACGAACATAATAATAATCAATTTCAATGTGTTTGCTGCAAGTATGAAACACTGGATTGACAATCATGTATAGGGCACTGAGATTATCACAAAAAATAACCAGCGAGGCAGATAGAGGAATATCAAGATCCAGAAGTAAAAATGATGTCCAAGTAAGTTTAGCAATTGTAAGAGCCATGGCTAGATATTCGACCTCAGAACTGGATCAAGAAACATTATATTGCTTCTTAGTAGATCAGGAGATACAGTTGGCACCCAAGAAAATGAAATATCCGGGAGTAGAGCATCGTGTTTAGGGACACCCTGCCCAGTAAGCATCTGAAAAAGTATAGAGATCAAAAGTAGAGTTGGAAGTAAAATGCATACCTAGGTCAATAGTACCATGTAGCTAATGAAGTATATGTTTGACCATTTTAGAATTGGCATCGGTGGGCGAATGCATAAGTGGAGACACGAAATTGACACTAAATGAGATATTAGGGCGGGTAAGCATGAGGTATTGTAGGGCATCGACAATACTACGATAATGAGTAGGATTATAAAAATGTACATTACTAGTAAGACCCTTGGTCTTGGACATCATTGGTGTGTACACGGGTTTGCTTTCATGCATTTGAGTAAGTTCTAAGATCTCGAGTGCATATTTGGCTTGAGATAGAATAAGACCATCCTAGTTAGGGATAACTTGAATACCTAAAAAATAATGTAATGGCCCAAGGTCTTTCATAGCAAATTTTTTAATAAGAACAAAGAGGTATTCAATGAAGAGGTTTGGTTTAGACCTAATTAAGAGAATGTCATCAATATATAATAATAAAATAAGAGTTCCACGAGATGACTTAAAAATAAAAAGAGAATAATCAACAATGCTACATAAGAAACCATAATCAATTAAAAAAGTGCTGAATTTATCAAACTAAGCACGAGGTGCTTATTTGAGGCCATATAGAGCTTTATGTAATTTGCACACAGAAGAGGAAAGAGTAGGATGGATGAAACTTGGAGGTTGTTCCATGTAGACTGATTTGTGGAGATCACCATGTAGAAATGCGTTTTGGACATCAAAGTTGGCAAATATCTCTGTGATTCACCAAAGCCAAGCTCATAACAGTGCATATGGTAGCAAGTTTGATAACATGAGAGAATGTTTCGATGTAATTGACTCCATCTACTTGATAAAACCCTTTAGCAACTAAGTGGACTTTGAGGTGATCAAAAGCACCATTGGCATTGAGTTTTGTTTTAAAAACCTATTTACACCCAATAACATTCATGTGAGGTTCTGGAGGAACAAAAGATCAAGTGTAGTTTTCTGACAAGGCTTGCAGTTCCTCATGCATGGCTTGGGTCCAACCAGTATGGTGAGGGCCGAGCACAAGGTCTTAGGTTCCAGTGGTATATCAAGAAGGGTGTTTAGATGAGCATATATAGGATTAGGTTTGTAAGTGTCAACTTTGGGTCGAGTAATCATTTGGTGATTGGGGTGTGTGGGAGGTGAATGAATGTCGAGAGAGGGGGGGTCATTGGTAGGTAATGAGAGGTGAGGTGAGGAATCGAAGTGAGAAGTAGGAGGCGTAGGTGGAGAAATATCCAAAAGGGTGGGTGTTGGCTCATTAGTATTCGAAAAAAAGGAAATAGTGCCAATTTCCATGGAAAGGGATGTTGTAGGAGAAGGATTGTCCTGTACAAAAGAATCACTAGTAATATGCGAAATCTTAGGAGAAGAGAGAGGAGAGCACTGTTCTGTGAAGACCAAAAAGGTAGGAGAAGTCGGTGGAGGTAGGTGGAGGTTGCCGAGTTGTTTAAAAGGAAAGTTTAGTTCATTAAAGATAACATGGCGAGAGATGCAGGTGCGGTGGGTCGGACGGTGGTAGCACTTGTAACCCTAGTGATGAGTGTTGTAACCCATAAAGATGCAATGTAAAATTTTGGGATCAAATTATTATGTTTTGAATCCCAAGTGTATGTATAACATTTAGAACCAAAAACACGAAGAGATGTATAGTCAAGAAGAAACCCATAAAGTAGGCAAAAGAGGGATGGTGGTAGGAAAAGCTTCAACCCAGAAATGTTTTGGGACACCACTATGAAAGAGCATGGTCATCCCAAGCTCATGAATGGTATGGTGGCGGCATTCAACAGTACCATTTTGTTCCGCTGTATAAAAGCAGGAAAATTGGCGAACTATTCCTTGTGTTTGCAAAAAAGAATTAAGTTAAGGGTTTTCAAACTCACCACCACCATCTGTTTGGAAAATTTTAATTTTCTTATTAAACTATCTGTCAACATAAGTAATAAAAGAGACAAAACCATAATTTTTTTTATGCAAATTAATAAACCATATATAACGAGAACAGGCATAAATAAAACAAACATACTATTGAAATTTACCAACTGAGATAACAAGGGCAGGATCCCACAAATCACAATAAATTTTTTCAAGTAAAAGAACCTTTAACAGATGGGAGAAAAGGTAATTTACTAAGTTTGCCTAATTGGCAGCTCTCACATATGGGAGGACATTTATATTTTTCAACAATGTGAATAAGACCTTATGAGCTAAGAAAATGCACAGTAGAAGCTTGAGGATTCCCAACTGTTGATGCCACACTTCTTTATAAACCGACTGACCGCGTTGAGAAGTGAACTTCGTGGGCTGGGGACAACACGTACAAATTACCCTTCCGTCGTCCAGTCAGCAGGACGCAGTTGGTTGCATGTTCCTTAATAGTAAAACCATTACCAAAAAAATTATAGTTAACAAGATAATCAAGGGTTATTTTTCCAATAGATAAAATATTTTTGGCTAAGTCTGTAACTAATAAGACTTCATTTAATTTGATTTTAGAATAATCGGATCCAATATATGTATCATTGATGTGTGTGATTTCATGTGTACTACCATCATCAACTAGTACTATATCAATACCTAAATAACAACGAAGATTTTTTAGTATACCTAGATTACCAGTCATGCGGGCAAAGGAACCTGTACCAGTAGTCCACTGATTATCTTGTGAAAAATTTTCAAGTGTCAACGTTGTAAGAGCTTGCAGAATATTGTCGAGTTGCAACGAGTGATTAAAGCAATGCCAACACTTAAGTGTTGTATGGCCTTTTTCTTACCACATATTTAATGTGACGCCCCCAATCCCTACTTGGGATGGAACAGAGACTTAGAGTGTCGGGACATACAACACAAGGTTATATACCCTCGTTCATGACAGTTAATATGCAATGCATCCTAGTATGCAACTAGCAGTATGCAATAATCGCAGCAAAAAAAAGTTAAAATGTAAAATATGCTAGAATAAATAAAAAAATCTCAATTTCATTAGAAAATCATCATGTTCAAAATACCAATGTAGCATAAACTTATATATAAAGTCATATTATTCTCTTCATGCGTTCTAAAGCATAAAGGACTTGGGCTATAAACATCAGCATTAGATCTAGCTTCCTCATAAAATTTGGCTCCTCCTCAAACATACGGATCTAGTGCTCCATCCATCTCTTCCTGGTTGATTCCTAGCACAATTTATATCATTCCGAGTGAAATGATAATGGCCCGATAAAAGGGTGAGATTTACTCGAAATTTCAGTATGTTAAACAACTAACTGGCATAAAAATAAATCAATCGTGAAAAATGATAAATATGCAATGCATGAGATGCAGAAAATCAGTATGCATGTCTCCCATCCAGATTCCTCAACATCTTTTAAAATATGGAGACATTGATTTTTACTCAGTAAGTAATTTCGTCATCATTTTTTAGAAAACATAACTTCTTCATAAAAATTTCATCATAAATTTTCATCATCATAGACTTACATCATTATCTTAATTAATAACATAACGTATGGTAACGTCACAGTTTCCCATATACACTGTGAGTACTTGCCGGTTACCGTAGTATAACTCACGTTGAAATTACGTTATCTATATACTCGTTCTCAATGAATTGGTAAATATAACATAACATCATAAAATTCATAATGTGTACACCCACCAGCGTTAGGTGTTATAACATGTTGACTTTGCTCTAGAGTTCCTTAAAAAGAATCCATTCGAAGAATGTTGACTATCCTTCGTCAACTTAGGGGTTACCACTCCATTATTAAACACTCCAGAGTGGACAGAGGAGTTCTACCAGGATAATTCCTCATCCTGACCTTTGGGGTCGTTACAAAATGATTTTTATGCTATGTTTTGAAAATTGTTTCTTATGACATGTACGTATGTAGTTAATTTCATGTAAAAATGACATTTATAAATGTAATGTGCAAAAATGATAAAAATATCACATGTCATGTAAGTATGCACTCAATGTATCATATAACGTGATAATTTATCCTAAAAATGATAATTGAAGTATGAAATGAGCATTTATCAATAATTCATAAATAATCTATCAAAATGTAAGTTAGAGGTCAATTTACAAACTTGTGGAAAAATTGAAATTAGCGCCGTAGCTGTGAAAATCATGTGTATTCTAAGTTAGGGTTAATATTCTTATGGATATGTTCAAAATCAAAAGGCTTCAAAAAATTGGATATTTACAAAAATATCCCTAAACTTTCAAAAATTGACATTTAAGCCCTAAATTTTCACTAATTGTAAACAAACTCTAAATTTAACCAAATTTTATGCACTTTATATTTTTGGCATTATAAAACCATATATGCCCTTGAATTTTCAAAATTCAAAGTGAAACTTGTCCAATTAGTCCCAACCCGTAGCATTCATCCTGATTGATGCCTATGTATATTTTAACTATTAATCCCTATGAATGCATGCATATAAGATTTTCTTTAATCACTAATGATTACTAAAATATTTAGGGATATTATTAAGTGTAATTCTTGAAGAATCAAGTTCATCCCAACACTTAATCAAAGCTAAGAAACACTTAATCATCAATATGTTTAAAACCGATTCATGCTTGTAAATCAAAATAAAATAGATTTAAAACCTATCATGGCATGCTTCTAAACACAAATTTAACCTTCCATAATCATGTTAGGACAATGATAGATTATATAAAAATCATGCTTAGTGCATGCTATAGCTAAATTTCTATTTAAAACATTCAATCATTGAAACCTTCCTTTAATTGACCCAGTTTTGCATTAAGCATCATAATTTTATCAAAACTCAATCAAATTTCGTACCAACACTTTGAAACAAAGCTTGAAATGCTAGCTAAGATCAAAATGAAGAAAACTTAACAAATTTCGTAGCCTTCCAAGCACTCTAGACTGCCTTACACAAGAATACTCAAGAACTCACCAAAACTCACTTGGTTTGCACTCTTTTGATCTCTAAGAGGGGGAAATGCTCTTAAGACTCAAGAGGATGTTTGGAGCTATGGTGTGAGTGAAATGAGAATGGGAGGGGAGTATTTATAGGAGGTCAAGGGGTAAGGGGCGTTGATTTGGGTGCTTGGTGATTGGGTGAAGTGGGAGGTGTTTAAATCTGAAAAATTTTCAGATTTGCTTGCATGAGCTTAGGTCAACTTGTGTAGGGGGAATAGTGGCCTAAAACCACAATGATTTTCTCTCCCAGTTGCTACATTGATCCTAAAAGGCAGGTCTGGTCGTGGGGCATCATTTGGGTGGCAAAAAACTATCAAACAACCCTTGAAAACAGTTGGATAGAAGTGGTTTTATGGTGGCAGAAAATCAGTTTGGTTTTAGATATTTTGGGCAGCAAAAATGAGTCAAAATCCTTCATGATGGCCATGGGACTTCTTGGTTATTAGGTAAAGAATGAGGTGGCGTGGGGTGGTGGTGCAAACTATGGTAGAAGGCTGGTTCAAACTTGACTCAATCGGTTACAACACAAACTAAACCAAGGTGCACCCGGTTTGGTTCAAGGAATTGGTTTGTGCAAGTAATTTCGTTCAAGACTCAAACTGACTTTGGAAGGGTCTCATGAGGTGTTTAAGTACCATATTACCCTTGAGGATAAACTACAAAAATGTTGGGTCCAAGGGCAAACCAATCCAAGCATTACAAAGGGCAATGCACAAAGCCGATTGAAGCATGGTTTGGGCTTGTTATACCATTTTTCTTAATGAAATATGGGATGATTTATCTAGGATATTACCATGGTCTAATCATAATTTAAGGGAGTATTAATTCAAAAAAAATTGAATTAAAACGTTTAAGAAAAGATTAAGCATAATTAAGCTTCAAAGCATGGCTTAAAGTGCACTAACCTCAAGTATAATGGTTAATGACCTTAGCAAATTTTCAAAACTTAATTTGGATACTTTGGATATGATTTGGACTTAAGAAAATCAATGGTATGGTGTATTAGGCCTTTGGTCTTGAATGATGAAATAAACTCAATCATGACTTTGGGCCTTGTGGGCTTTAAAAGAGCCAAGTGTAGGAGTTCAAGGCTTAAGGGCTTCTTGGGCTAGAATCAGAGGGGCCCCATTTCCAGATTTTTAGGGTTGAAAAGAAACCTCAATATCAACTAAGATGGGCTTGAAAAGGTTTGCCTTGGCCTAATTGGGCCATGGGTCCATTCTATACCAAGTTTGGCCCAAAGGCCTTATGCCTTCCTTATAGTTGGGTCATAACTAGTCTTGAATTCCTTAAGACTTGGTTCAAAGTTTTCTTGGGTTTGGACCATTCATGCTCTAAATTCTAAAAAGTCTCACCAAAATTACTAATAGGCTTACCTCTCTAATCCTTAGCTCATTAACACTAAGTATCATGATTAACACTAATTCCACTATCAACCTTAAAGTAAGTAATTAACCCACAATTAAAAGCCTAGTATAGAGTATTTAAAGGTTAATTAAGTGGGGTGTTACATTTAACATATGTCAGCTCGTGTTGATTCACATGTGGGATTTGGAGTAGCACTACGAGTAGAGTTATTAGTAGATTGTGGTGCTTGGCTCGCGAGTGTGAAGCCACGTCCCTTTGAAGAGAAGGGATGATTGTTCTCATTGGTGCATTGTACTTTAGATGAAGGACCACCCCTTTTCTGCCCATAAAAAGCAAATGTTGGATTAGTAACAGAGTCATGTAAATGAGATCATCTCAAACCCTTGCAACAGAGGAACAATTTCTGCATATGTCAGCATCAGAGGTTTGAGCATGGATGTTGTGAAGGGTTTGTATTTTGGGCCAAGGCTATTGAGGAGGGAGAAGACTTTCATCTTGTCGACAACCGATGATATAAATGCCATGGAGGAAGACTCTCTTACTCTCATAATGGCTCTAGTACCTTGTGAAATTACCACTTGTCCCAAAAGCTTAAACTGATAGAAAGATGTAAATTTAATTATTTGTATTATTCTTACCACTTCCCCTCACGTGTGGATTAGACTCTCATCTAATGGGTGGCCCAACACGTAAAATATTTAGTTAAATGAGATAGAGTGTAGAGTCAGGGTTTGAACTCAATATCTCTGCTCCTATACCATGTAAAATCACCACTTGTTCCAAACAATTAAGCTAACGGGAAGAGGTAAATTTAATTATTTGTATTATATTCTTAACAGGTGGGTCATTGAGTGTTAGCTTCCCCTATGAGTCCTTTTGAAATAGACCACTAAATGCGTTGCAATGAGTTGTTCCAATGGCTTGAGCTCATACAGAGCCGAAAACACCACCATCTAGAAAATTACTCTCTTCCAACCTTCCACTACTTTCTTCAACCTTCCTCCCAGTCAAAACTTTGTAATTCTCATTTGCATGGCTTGTAAAAATTCATGGGAAACATACAATCAATGGCCACCAAACCATGTCAATCCTTACTGTTCAATCAATGAAATAAAAAACATTAGAACAAGATTTTAGCATAGTTGTGAAAAGTATTTATAACAAAAAGAAAATATAAATACTTGTAGATAGCTTTCAACTCCTCGGAAATATAAATACTCATGGATCTTCAAAACCAAGCCATTCTCAGATATCATCTTGTTCTTAAGCGCATGAGACCAAGGACCCATTTCTGTTAAATCATGAATTAGGTGTTTGTTCCAAGCTCAACTCACATGCTGCATCAAATATATAGAAATTGATTGGTAAGGGTTACAAAATTCCATGTTGTAGGCAACTTGCTTGAATCTTAAAAGATAAACTGAAATGAAGAGGAAAAAAGAAAAATATAATATAAACAAAAGGAACACATTGGGCAGAATTGTGGAAACCATAAAGATTAAAATCAACTCCTTAATAAGGTGATGGTCTATTTAGCATACTTGCGATTGCAACTCATTGCAACCTGAAATAAAAAAGCAAGACAAGGCCCTAGGTCCTTTGGCCACATATCGTTTCCGATATCTAAGTCAGTTATCTTTAAAGGAATTTTCTTAGATGACAAGAGGGAGGGGGTATGAACGTAGGTATGTGCCTCTCTTTTTTCCTCTTTTGTATCTCCCTTCGATGTGGGAGTCTTATCTACCCCCTTCAACAGCCCAACAGCCGTACCCCTTCTAAGGGAGCATATCGTTGTATTTAATGCGGTAAACCCTCTAGGCCTTGTGATCAACCCAACCTAACATGGGTATATCTCTCGAATGGGCACTTCAATGCGTTTAATGCAACATGCCTCTTGAGATTCCCGATGAGCCCTTCTTGATAAGAACAAGTCCTTCCTACAGGTCCGTTGGCGTGCTTTTCATGATAGGGCTTCTCATGAGTAAGGGGGCCATTGCTTTTTCCCTGTAGGTTTTCCCCAGCCCTTAAAGGACGGGTCGTTGGGCTGCTTACTTGGCCTCCTTGTCTCATACACAGGTCTCAATTCGACGGGCTCAGTAAGGCTTCATCTTCCGGGATGATAATTGGGCCTAACACAATACATACCTTGCTCATAGGACTCATATAATAAATCTCATAAGGGCCATCTTTTGAGCCTAACTTAGAAAAAAGCTTTCAACACAAGTAATAAGGTTGCAAATATGTCTTAGTTCAGCTGTAAGGCCTGCAAGAGATATCAACTTACTGAATCTAGATAAACAAATTTAAAGTTAAGCCAAAACAAACATATTAAAGGTGTTAAATAAGGTTAAGTTGAATTACCTCAAGCAGAGCGGAATTCCAACAAGGCTGGATCTTTGCCTGTCGTACAATCCTAGTCAAACTATTACGATTGCACATCTACATCATTCAGGAGGCTACTAAAGTCTTCTAAGTAATTCTATACTTCAAGATCAAAAGCCTAAAAGATGGTTATTCTAAGAAATTGTAGAGAGAGAGGATAGGTTTTTTGTTTCTACATTCATTGTCTTTTTAAAAACGAGTGTATGTAAGACTTGCTTTTAAGAGTGTCTCACAATGGAGGGTGGTTGATTAACTTTCATAGAAGTTAATAATTAAATGGCTTGGTTAAATAATTGATGGAGAGTACTTTAACTGATAATGACTTCTCCACACATGTTGATACTTCATGTGTCATGGGGTACCCATTTACTAGCAAATGTAACGCACACTACATTTCTCCTCAGCTAATGGTAACTCACACCAGGGCCAAGATCAATTATAAAAGTTTGAACCAAGATAATACAACACATTTTTTAAGTATTGTCAGAAAATCCAGCTTTGATACCTTCATATGCACCTTCATCTACATACAACTTGCAGTATGAATTGTGTCCATATCCATGCAACATTGGCTAAAAGGAAATTTCACCTTTGTTTTCTTCTGTTGTCCTCTAAGGAGGACCAAGGCATCAGGATGAATGTGGCGCTCCCCCTCCACATCCCCTGCTCCTTGGACAGTAACTAAAAGTAAACCTGCTCCAACCTCCACCTCATCATCGGATGCTTTACTAAATCCACCTTCCTTTCTTCCATATCCATTCGGTAACCCACTAAAATTTAGCAAATAAGGGCCGGTTTAGATTTAGAGATTAGATAAGATGATTTTAGATAAAAGATGAAAGTTAAAAAAAATATTATTAAAATATTATTTTTTAATATTATTATTATTTTAATATTTAAAAAATTTGAATTAAGATTTGAAAAAATTAAATTATTTATTATATTTTATGTAAGAATTTAAAAAAATTATAACGAAGATGAAATAAAATTCTTTCTCAATCCAAATGCGCATACAAGGTTTCATGCGAGGTAAGCAGCCCATCATTCTTAGTTCTTCCAAAAAAAAAAAAAAAAAAAAAAAAAAAAAAAAAAAAAAAAAAGAGAAAAAGAAA
>QEOT01123689.1:56010-78179 GCA_003123785.1 Pterocarya stenoptera
TTAATTTGACTTTCCTATGATCTAGTTAATCGGTGTAGTTTTGTTAGTTCCTAGATTCATCAATACAATTGCTACTCAGAATCCATATTTCAAGCTTGGTTAGATAAATTATCACAACAAAGAGTTGAATATCATGAAATCAGGTTCTATTTCAGGCTCGGTTGATCTGAAATATTATCAAGCAAAGGCTAAAACACCTTATTAGGATGTACCCTAAAGTGCCATCTACGATTATTTGCATTGTTACAGCACTAAGCTTCCACTGGCATTCATGTCTGCCCTAATATGTAAAGCTCCAAATTTGAGAACGTGTTTATGGGAGGAAGGAGCTTGGTACTCTATGATGTAACCCAAGTGGGAGGGGGAGAGAGGTGGGGAGAGATAGTTGTCATCATTGTAAAATACTTACCAGAAGTTTTCTTTGGCAAATTAGTCCATTCGTGAGGATTGATCTTCACTTCTGATGCCTTTATCAGTTCAAGAAGTGCTTGATTGACCTATAATTTTGGGGGAAAAGTAAAGTAATTAAGGTTCCTTTTTCCTTTTCAAGTACAATTAAATCAAGTCATGCGGAGTAAATCTCCAAATCATTGAGATTTGGTATAATGATCGCTGAAATACTATTGTCTTAGATTTCTGGACACATCATAATTGGATGAACTGCTGCATCATAGTCAACTTGCCTAGATATGTGAAATATACCTCTTCGGTCCTCTCGTGGCTCACTAGATGACCTCCATGAAGTTCTATCATTCTAGCAACAGGCTGTAGCTTCACTGCAAGTCTCCGTGCATAATATAGTTGAGCAATTATATCATGCCTATACATTCAGAGAGTAGTCTTGAGTGGAAACCATAAATCAATAAGATTAAAGTTATAAATTTTATAGTCCATCTCATTTAGAGCTCAGAAACTTTATTTTGCAAGGTATTTACTGGTGGTATAAAAAGAGAATGTATTATCTTGGTTCAGAACCGAGAAAGTACGACTATGCTTGAGCGCAATGACAAAAGGGGTTGAGTAAAGATTTTATGTGACTAATTAATACACAGAGGATATGGCTGCACACCTGCCATGAATGACTGAAACAAGAAATCCAGCAGAATGGATCCGTTCAATTTCCAATCGTGTCATTTTATGTGTCCAGCAAGCATTGACTTGACCCTCAAAACCATTGTTAGACTGCATTCCACTCGCTGATATACATCTTACATATTCCTGCGTAGACATTTAGTGGGTCAATTAGTAAATATTGATTTGCTATTGAAAGAAAAATCTGTTCAGAAGCTGATCATAAACCCTGACCACCGGGTACAACCCGATGTTTAAGGTCAACACTACATGTGATGTTGAAAACAAGTACAACAATGGATAAAGGAAACTCATTACTTGTAACTTGACACATGAAACTATTTCATCCTCATTTGGAAACATGATACTACAATCATCAGACAGAACCTATGTGAAATTAGAATAGTGATGATGCCTACATCTAGCCAATTAGATTAGTTGATTTTACCCTTGCTTAATTCTGCTCTCTAATCTGTTTTTCACTGCAATATTGTGTCCAACAAAGTAGGAAAATCAAACAATCGACTGAAAACAAGATTAGCAAGATGTTATTGCAAATTTATGATGGTAGAGAAAGTGAGTTTATCCACTTCCATCTGTAAATAAAATTAAAATGCAAAGACTAGCTACCTTTAATAAATCATAAAATTTCTTACTAGATGCAATATTGATGAGCATTAACATTTCTTACTTGATATAAAATTGTTTTTCTTGTGTTTTGCCCAACATACTCCTCAAGATATTCCTGCATCATATGCACAGAGAGACTGAAATTGGATCTGTAGTTTAGAATATAAGTGAGCACACAAATTTTGAAAATTAATATCCAGATGGCCTTCAACGAAATATTTAAAGTTAATGAGAACTATTTGATATGGAAAGTTGCAAAGATATCAGCTGCAGCCTAGACAAAATAAAACGGTTTTGTTCCTCAGTCATTATCCAGAACACATTAATAGCAAAACCGGGTACAGAATAGAGAGCATCATCTACCTTTGAGTAGTGGGTGTCCAAGTCAACAGCTGCTCGTTGCTCGGGAGTTTTGGCCCGTAAGAAACGGATTGCAATGGATAATGTTTGTCGATCGAGCTGCAAGAAACAGAATAATTTGACCATACTTCTAAGAATAAATTAATCGCCAAAATTGTGTTTTTGAACATGATAAATTCTATTCATTGGCGAGAGTTTCGATTATTTATGGCTCTGAAGTTACTTTTGATCAGGATATCCAGGGTGTTATAATTAGCCTCAGTTTCTTTACGGCATGTACGCCTCTGCCTTGATCGCAATGGAGATTATGGTTTCGTTTGGATACAGAAATACTATCAATTCATTTCATATCACTATTATAATTTTTTTAAATTTTTATACAAAATATAATAAATAATTGAACTTTTTTAAATCCTAAAACAATAATAATATTAACAAATAATATTCTAATAATATTATGTTCAACTAATCTAAAATCATCTTATCTCACTATCAAAACGAGCCCTAACTTCAATTTGCCCTCCCCATCTACCCGGCAGTTTGTTCTTCAGTTATATCACAAACAAAGCTAATTCTCTATAAGTAAAAATATTATATATAACACTAAAAATTATATATATTGTTATTCAGGTATAAATTGAAAGTTGAATAAAATAATATTAGAATATAATTTTTTATTTGAGATTTGAAAAAATTAAATTGTTTATTGTATTTTGAATAAGAGTTTAAGAAAATTGTAATGATTAGATGAAATGAAATGAGATGATTTATGTAACCAAACGAGGCCTTAAGTTCTTAACCTCACTTTTACCAATACCGATGACTAAGTAACTAAATATTTGACGGAGAATACATTTGAAACCAATGAAAATTGACATTATATAATAGAGCTTTGTAGTTAAGTATTATAATGTTATGCCTTATGACTAGAAAACTTATGCATCCACACTATTAAAAATTGGTATATATCAACATCTTGGCAAATTACTCGGCCATAAGAGTTAAAAAGTTCGTTTTCCCCTAGACCATAAAAGTCCATTTGCATAATTGCCAAAAAAGTTACTTTGGAAAGATTTGCATGACTGATTTTTGCTCCCTCTTGCAGGAGACTTAAATATAGTGAAAGGGAGCATCTGCTAGGCCTTCCAAAAATCAAGCATTCTTCAATCCTGCTCCTCCCTGCGCATTCTATCTCCTAAAGCTGTTTTGGTTCATATGGTAAAACATATCTTAATTCTTTGGTTCCGGGTTCCGAGACAAATTAACACAGTGATGCAACTGATTTCGAGCCGGTTTGGATTGAGATCTCAACTCATCTCCCTACTATTAATTATTATTGACAAATTTCAACTCACAAATCTCATTACAATTCATAAACTATCTTAACTCATCACATTTCATCTCATTTGTATGCACTCATACATGATTATCAAATCATCCTGACGCAGTACTAGTTCCAGAAATTACACTCCAAAAAGCCAAATGTTTCCATACCCATATTGGATTGTGGCCATGAGTAAACATAAAAAGGATATATGGGAAAATATCTCCCCAACTAGTCATTTAATGCAGTCTTCGAAGATGAATGCAAGTATAAACAAATAATGTAGGTCAAGGGATGAACTATATGCTTGAAACCAACATGGACTAAATTGCAATATTCTTTGAACCGTAAACTGAAAAGCTTAAACTTTATGCACTGCTTTCAGATTAAAAAAAAGTGTGGCCAGATTCGTTTAACACGAAGTTGGTAGCTATATTCAATTAAGGGGAAACAAAGTGTACTCAATGGTAGACATAATATCATTATTCTACAGCAAAAAAGGAATGGAAGATGGTCTAGCTGAGTGGCGCAAAAAGCTGTACAATACCTTCGGAAAACATTCAAAACCTCCACCTGTTACGTTAAGTAAAGCCAATGACAGCACTCTTTCGGGCACCATTGCTGCTAACTTGCAAGCTATCATAGCTCCTGTTTTGATGGTACAAAGAAAGAACTTCAAAATGAATTTGATTAACCATCAAAGAAATTAGTTTTCATGCATGTAAATCTGGTTGATGTTTACTAAAGCATCAAGTGAATAAACCATTTGCCCAATTTTGAAGGTCTTCCTGCTTCAACCATTTTCCAGAATCTTAAAAGCTGAATGCCAATGTTCAACAAAGTCTAAATTACTACTAAATTAGCAAGCTTTTTATCTCTTGTATCACATGGAAACCAGCAAAACCTACCTGATTTAATTCCTTTTGCATATAGAAGCACTCTCAACTCATTTCATTTCATCGTTACAACTTTCTCAAATTTCCATACAAAATATGATAAACAATCTAATTTTTTCAAATCCCAAAACAATAATAATATTTAAAAATAATATTCTAATAACATTTTATTCAATTAATCTAAAACTATTTCATTTCATCTCACTGTCCAAGGTAATTTAAGGGAGCTTCCTGTATAGAAACCTAGTCAAAGTCTAAACACACTCAGGGGAGTAGACTCACCCATTGAATGCCCAAAAACATGGGCACTTTTCCACCCCAAATGATCCAACAGCGCCATTGCATCCTTCGCCATAATCTTTGTTCTGCACACAGCAATCAATCACGGGCCATTATGTTTATAGAGGAAACATTCAGTAAAAGAGCTGTTCCACAACAGAGAAAATGAAAACTATTTTCTGGTTAGAAAAAACTTCTGATATGATTCAACTGTCCCGTTTAATTTTGAATTCAAGTTGAGAGAAAATCACCCCAATTATGCAAGTTAACTCATTTAAGCAAAGGCTTTTGTTTCTTCCGAACGAAGATTATACGCCCAATGTAGAACATTCACATTAATCAAAATAAACTAATACAACGACGCGCGTGCACACACATGACAACGCAAATGTCGATCCATAAATTAAACCATTAGAAAGGAAAACACTACGAACCCAAAAAAATACAAGAAGTTTCTTTTTTGACAAAAAAAAAGAATAAGCTTGTACAGTGCCATAGAGCCAAACAAAACTTAACATTACAATAAAAAACAGAAAATTCACAGAACCCGGAGAAGAAATATAAAACTCTTTGTTCAAATTACATGAAATTGAAACAAAAACTCACGTGTATTCAGATTTTTTGGTGGGTACAGAGCTCCGACCCATTCCACGGTTGTCAAACGCACATATCTGGATACCATTGCCGCCACTCTCATTGTCATCTGAATTCCAATCGCCGGTTCTCGTTTCATCGTCATTGGGCGTATCGGTTCCCACTAGCCCCTTGATCTGTGGACCCCATGAATCGTGGGTCCCTGCCAATCCTGACCATTCATCATAAAAACCATAAACAACGCGGAATTTATATATATAGTGAAACTTTAAATTCGAATGTAGACGATCAAGCGATTCAAGCCATTGAAATGAAGAGCCCGAAAAAGGATCTCCAAACTCCGACGACCCAAAAAAGTTCAACCAAAACCCAGTTGAATAATCGGAATTCAGAGTTCAAACTTCAATATAAAAGAGAAAATAGAATCTGAAGAGAGACCTATTATGAGGAGGATCTTTGTGGGTCCCTGACCGTAGGTTCTGTAAAAGATTCTGACTCCATTGTCGTTGAGCTCTGCGTCTGCGCCGCCTGGTTGTGTCCCAGTCGTGCAGAACGGCATCGTTACGAGAGAGAGAGAGAGGTGTTACGAGAGAGAGAGAGAGGTTTTACGTTGGTTTAGCTATGCAAACTATTTTCTGGGTAATTCGGAGGAGAGAGGCAGAGGAGGAGGGGCACAGGTGCGAAAAGTTTTATAGGCATGGCGGGGAACACGTGGCAAGTAACCAGTGGTTGGTTGTTACAACGTCGGATGGACGGCTTGTTAATGTGGCTCGACTCTCAACTCTCTCGTAACGATGGCGAAAGAGGAAGACATTCTGGTAGTGCGAAGGAACGCAAGAGGAAAGGTCGGCCACGTTCGTTTTAATGGAATTTTCAGAATAGTTAAATAATAAATAATAAATCAAATAAACAAGCCCCTGGTGAATGTTGGGTCTAACTTCGAAAGGAATTTTGTGAATATTTTAAAAATAAAAAATAAAAAATGGAATGAATTTTAAACATTAAACTAATTTTTGCATATCTAAAACCTTCACATTGAATTATTTATTGAGTCTAACTTTTAAATTGCAATCGTCAATTTTGCATTGTTAGGTAAATTATTATATGCTTTTAGAATATAAATAACTCAGTACTCTAATTAGGAGTGTTTATTCAGATTCCAATCCGAGATTTCGAATATATCCAGATCCGGATCCGGACTTGGACTTGAGTTTCAAATATTAATTAATTAAAATTATTTAATTAACTTGATATGAGTGACACCTATCTATATCTTGAAATTACCTAATAATTATTCTCATTAATAAGAAAAAAATATTTATCTTATGGCGAGAAAATAGAAATTATTCAGTGAATTAACTTATTTTAAAGTTTCAATAAATATATCTCAAAAGCTTATCAATCAAAGCATTTTTTTTTGCAGATCGCGTCTCTTTCACAAAATCTAAACAAACACAACTCATCTAATAAAATTAAAAAAAATCTTAAGAAGTGCAAAAATTAAAAAAGATAAGAATAATCTTCGTTCCAATTCTAATTTGGTAAAACAAAACTAGAAAGTCTTTACTTTTTGTAAAAATCAATAATCTGGGTGTTTTGTTGCAAGGAGATGTAAACTTTGTCTCTAAAAAAATGTTATGTTGTCTTTTAAAAGTGTATTGTTTTTATTTAATATTTAAAAAACCATTTGGTTTTAAGTGAACGGTCATCAATTGTTTAAGATTGCATTTAAATGTTGAATTGAAATAATAAAATATTGTTAGAATATTATTTTTTAATATTATTATTATTTTAAAATTTAAAAAGTTAAATTATTTATTATATTTTATATTAGAATTTGAAAAAACTGTAATAATAAGTTGAGATGGGTATAGGATCCAAACGTATGCTAAGAGTTTTGTTATTTATTATCTTCACACACTATTCATTACATATTATATTTATTTTTATTTTATTCTTTCTAAATTAATTATTAATTTTTACTCATTATTCTTACATCATATATTTAATAAAAAAAAAAAATTATGAAAGCGAGAAAAGAATTTGTTTAAAAAAAAAGAACGTGGAAAAAGAGGTGTCATGGGAACTGCCTTTTTTGCTGGTTGGCCTGACTCATTCAAATCTACGCCGCGTGATTGGACTTTTTTCCTTTCGGTTTCGAAACACTTCAGAACTTTTCGACATTTTTAACTCTCATCCAGTTTAGGAATATATTGTCGGTGACAAACGGATATATAAAGTAATCCTTTGTCGGAAATTCTTTTCCGATCAGTCTTTTCTGATGTGTTCTATTTATTTTTTTAAGGTCAAAGATAATTGCTTTATTGCATATCAATAAAAATCAGTCGTTACAATATTTTTCACTAAGTATAAAATTAGTGATCTATATAGGTCCTTCTATCCACACCATCTCTTCAGTACAAGCAAAAGCTAATTTTGCAAGCTTTTGTGCAATGTTGGTTGCTTCCCTGTACACGAATCTGAGACCCCACTCTCTAGGGTGAGTTTGGATGTTGAAGTGAGTTGAGTTGAGTTGAGTTGAGATGATAAAATATTGTTAGAATATTATTTTTTAATATTAAAGTTGTTTTAGGATTTGAAAAAGTTGAATTATTTATTATATTTTGTATTGGGATTTGAAAAATGTGTAATGATGAGTTGAGATGAGTTGTGGTTCCAAACGTAGCCTTAGCCTGAGCTTAGAGCCATTTCAGATGGCTTTTCCCATTGATCCCCTCTCTATCAGTATTTCTGTTCATCTGAGCTTTCTGTTGGTGATTTTGGACTGTGATGAAATCATTCATTGTTATGATGTGTTCTTTGAGTATACAATTTTTGTATATTTTTAGTTCACTGTTAAAACTCCCTCGTTTTTAACATCTACCATATATTTTTTTAGGAAAATGATATTATGTCATCTTGAGTTTGTCCTTTCAATTTGACCGCTCATGTATATTATTTTATTTTTTAATATTTTTTTTACTTAATAGTTAAAAAAGTAATTATTATTGTATTAGTTTTTTTTTAATATTTAAACATGTTTAAAGAATGTTTGCAATAAAAAGCAAAAAAAAAAAGCAATTTGCACTAAGGGTGCACCAAGTGGGCAAATTAAGAGGGGCATAATAGCACTACCCTTTAGTGCATGTTTCGGATTGCAATGAGAAATATAACTTATAACTTTAGGCCTTATAACTTATAACTTAAATAATAAGTTTTACTATTAAAAATTTATTTACTGTTTCGTAACCATATGTTTAAAACACTTTCAAACATGTTACATTTGTTTGAAACAAATTAAAAAAGTACTTTCTGATGTAGAAATGACAATCATTTGATTTCTTTACAGATTATAATCATATCTTTAAAAGTTTGAAAGTTGTAATTATCTTAAAATTGTATAAATATTTTCGCTCATTGACAATCTTTTTAAAATTTGTACTACATTCCATATTATCTGAAAGGAAAATACTTTAATCACAAAAAGATTATACAAAAATAATTTCACAAACTGATTGGCAATCTCTTTGGCAAGAATAATACTATCAAAAAAATATGGCACACGAGTTAGTAAAATAAGACAATCTCGTTGGCAAGAATAATACTATCACTGAATACAAGTTTAAATTTCCGAATCCCGCATAAGATTTTTTTTTTTTGTAAAAAATTAGATCAAATTATAAATAAAAATATAAAAAAAACCAACTTATTTTTTATAGGGCTCATTTTTAAGAGAGATTTGTACAAGACTTGTGCATTTAGAATTTATCTATTCATTACTCTATGAGCAAAGGAGAAAATTTAGATTGCGTTCGGATATTGAAATGATCTCATATAATCTATGAATAATAATATTTTAAAAGTTTTATTAAAATATATTTAAATATAAATAGATTAAAATATGCATATAAATTTGTTTCCTATCTTAATCATCATGTAACGAAGAGTAATCAAAACTCCATTGTGATGTATATATTTTCATTGTGGATTTATTTTCCTCTAGACCGATAGTCTAGTTCTGTCAAATTACGTAAAGTTTTGTATTGTATATTTTTTTTTTCTCTTATAGTTATGATAATGCTATTTTGTTTGTCTCTACCATTTGCAAACCGTTTGACTAATGTTAAAAAGTAGATCTAAAAAATATGGCATCTGGAAGGGATATTTGAGCCCCACAATTTTAATTAAGAGATAAAATCAAAGAGATGACTCATACTCCTGAGAAGAGATAGACACAGACTCCTAACAAAAGATGGACTTAGACTCCTAAAAAGAGATAAACATATGCTCCTAACAAGAGATGGACTCACACTCCTAACAAAAGATGGACTCACACTCCTAAAAGGAAAAGGTTTCACAATGCAAATTGAATCTTTCATTGCAATGAATAACCTCTATAAATAGCCTACAAGAGGTAACAAATAGGAAACTTGAACTAAACTTGATTCATTCCCTCTTTACATATATTTATTCTAATATTGCTATACTGACTTTGGCATCGGAGATTTCACAGGGCAACCAGTGCCATCCCTTCATTTGTTGTAGGTGATCTGTGTGATTGGTGGTATGAAACACGTCCTTTACAGTAGCGCTGTCTGTGGGATTTTTACAGACTTCAACGTGATTTTCATATGTCAACTACTATGCAATCACACACAAACTGCGATTTCTTAATGCCAGAAAGGAGAGTACGTAGGGAAATTTCGCGACTCACAAGATCGTCTCCAAAAACCATATAAAATCTCTTTAACTTTGTTATTTCTTATTATTTATTTTCCTAACACTGTAGTAAATAGTTAACAAAAAAAAAAGGAGAAGCATGACAGGCACCCAGTTCCTAACACATGTGCCATGCACAAGCACGTAGGGGATGCACGACGGGCACCTAGTTCCATCACCAGACAAAACTTGTGCACACCATTGACCGACTGGTAATACACCGTGATGCCACGGCATCGGAAATACAACGACGGCGGATACTTCCACTGGTAACTCACTGAATTATAGCATTGTGTGCACTGCGATAAGAGGCCGCTTGCTGCTGGAGGCCCACGCATTGGCAGAGACGTCATTGGCAGTCACTGAAACTGCCGGCGCTGTCTATCGCCGACAGGTTATTTTCTCCATTAGGGAGCCACTCACGTTGGCCACAGTGTGTGCAAAGGAAGCATGTCACCGACCGCCATAAAGGTCCACAAACTAGCCGTTAGTGAGTTGGCAGGGTTGCCACAAGCCTCCACCCTCACCGCCGGCAGTTTCTATCTTCGATAGGGTGTTTCCTCGACGCCAGGAGCAAACCACGCCGACCACGACGCTGCAGGAAGAGAAAATCAATGCCAACACCACAACGTGTTCGCCAACCCAACCCATCAATGAGCTTGTAGAGCTGTCCATGGCCATACCACAAACCTGGCGCCCTCTATTGCGAGAAAAATTGTTCCAGACTACAATACTTTCTGCCATTGCCATTTTTAGCTCACTGCCATCGCCGAAGCTTGCTACAAGAGCTCCCCAATGCAAACACAAAAACGTATCGCCAGCCCAGCCCATCCGTGAGCTTATGGAGCCGCCCATGGCCACAACGTGAACCTCCAATATCCTTTGTGGCCACAATGGTGGCTCTCGCAACTATCAACACAGCACAGGGTGTGTTCACGACATATGCCATGCATGAGCCCGTAATGTCCATGGCCCCCTGCGAGGAACACCGTGCATGGCAGTGTGTTGCCCGCCACATCCCTGTGTGGCGCCATGCAGGTCCAACCTCCCAGCTAGCTAGCCATACGAAGTCACCAGTAGAAGTTTCTTGCCGTTTCTTTGTTGCCATAGAAAGTTGAGAAATGAAAGAGTGAAGCCGTCGCGACCGCCAACTGACCAATCGTTTTCTGTCGCCAGCTAGGAGGTCCCCACCCACTCGGCGCCAACTGCTCCTCGCCTCAACATTCTCGCACGTGCGCACCAAAGGAGACCACTCTACGCCAACTGTCGCTCTCCATGCACCTTGCCGTTCTCGCCATCTTGAACCCGCTACCCACGTTGTGCATGGCATGCATAATCCATGTCAGGGACTTCTCCTCTCAACCTGTCGTTGCCTCAGCAGCACACCATGAGGATTGTGCACTGGGTGAACACTAGGAGCATGACGGCGAGCAACCCAAGGGAACTAGCTTAACCACCATCTGCTTCGCCGGATATTTATGTTGTCGACAAGATGGTCTAGACACCTCACAGTGCTACTCGCCAAAGTCCCTCACCGTTCACGCCCATGCACACTATGAGCAGCTCGCTCAACTATTCGGAACAAAGTAGCCACCCATTGAGTTTATTCGCCACGGAGTTTGTCAGTGCTCCTCGCCACAAATCTGCATGGAAACCCCATGCCATAGATTGATACACCGGAATAGGGAGAAAAATATTCTCCAACTCACTAGATTATCAACGAAAGTTTAGATAAGTTTTTCTACTTTTTTTCCCTTTTGAATTTGTTTTACTAACATATGTGAAATAATGGGAAAACGTGAGAAGAATAGAGCAGATACATGACGTATACTACGTGTACGTGCATGCCCTATTGACCAAAGTGCACGTACATGCATGTCCCACGTAAAACCTGCAATGTGCAGGAGATGCACAATGTTGGCAAACTGTTGCATATCAGAACCGTGTACCCACGGACTTTTGAAAGATCCGTTGTACCCAACAGATCGAAACCATAACTGCACTGCAACGCCGCGGCCAACACAACTGAAGTGCATCTTGCCACCCTCATGGCGAGCAACACTTCGCTAGAGTCACACAAGTGCAGATAATATCTCCCGGTTGATAGCTGCGTTAATGACGGGCAGCGCCCCTTGGTGGGCAACAAGACCCACGCCACTTTTGCGAAACAATACCCGCACCCCTCGACGGGTAACAAGACTTGTGCCTCTTGGCGAGCAAACATGACCAACATTTTGGGAGAGTAACCAGACCAACGCATCTCGACGAGCAGCAAAATCGACATTGCCACCATGCAACCAGACCAAGGTCTTCGTGGAAAGCATATGTGGTTCTATCACTACTAGTGCCAAGGCATGGCACCCACGCATCGCCCACATATTACTAGCCTTCACCATGCTTTAGCGAGGTGGCTCAAGACATGTTGCAAGTCAACAAGCAGGAAAGGTCAAGGACCGCCAAACCTTCTTCAAAAGATCTCCACACAAACGAGATTGGAGGTCAAAAGACCACACGACCCTCTCCAAAGTTAGCCACCAAACGTCGAGTTACACACTCGCGGTGCAAGTCAACAGGCCGGAAAGGTCAAGGACAGCCTGACCTCCTCCAAAAGATCTCCAAACGAACGGCCGTGGAGGTCAAAAGACCACACGACCCTCTCCAAAGTTAGCCACCAAAAGTCAAGTTACACACTTGCGGTGCAATTGAACGAACTTGGAGGTCAGAAAACCACATGACGCTCTCCAAAGTTAGCTACCAAAAGTCGAGTTACACGATGCGATCGAACGAGCATGGAGGTCAGAAGACCACACGACCATCTTCAAAGTTAGCCACCAAAAGTCAAGTTACACACTCACGTTGCAAGTCAATAGGCGGGAAAGGTCAAGGACCGCCTGACCTCCCAAGCGCCTAACAGACGGGCAACTCTTTAGACAACCAAACCTCTCCCTTGGACAGCAGTCCAAACACAACATATTCTCCAGCAAACG
The DNA here is from genome assembly GCA_003123785.1 of Pterocarya stenoptera. Taxonomy (NCBI): domain Eukaryota; kingdom Viridiplantae; phylum Streptophyta; class Magnoliopsida; order Fagales; family Juglandaceae; genus Pterocarya; species Pterocarya stenoptera. The sequence continues at coordinate 68,871 of QEOT01123689.1, forward strand.
CCGAGTGTTTATACTCGCATCACAACTGCCTTGAGCGGGTTACCTTCGGGAACAAGCCGAAGGGCTCAACAACAGCCTAAGATGGATTTAGGGAGTCGACGGGCTCCCTGACCACTTAAGCACAGGTTACTACAAACAAACTACAAAACGAAAACACCAACATAAATTTACACCAAAGGGCAGGGAATCCACTACAACCAACAAATAAAAACAATCACTCTTCCCTGACAATAAACAACCTCTCAGGCAAACATTCACACAAACAAACAAACTCAAAATCGAGCTTCACGCTCACACCTAATTTGGTCGAGTACATCTCCCGCCTATCTCTCCAAACTGAGCTCCTCACTGCTTAGTGCGAAACAAACAAAAAACCAAGGACCGAACAACAAACCAGGGGCTGAACAGGTAGCCAGTAACCAATTTTCTAAATTTATTTTGTAGATTATTGACTTGAAGATTCCCAAGACAACCAAAAAGTAGAGCCTCATTCACGGTGCAACACTAATAGCTAATCAAAAGGAAGTGAAGACACCCACATGCACTAACTAGTATGGATCCTCGGTGGGGTAGGAAAAAACAAAAGGAAGCAGGCGCTCACGAGCCAGCGGGGTGAAATGCAAGTACAAAGAATGCAAAGTATTTAATTTTCTATGTGCCAACATAAAGAAAATTAGCGGAGTAACTTGAAGGGATATTTGAGCCCCACAATTTTAATTAAGAGATAAAGTCAAGGAGATGACTCATACTCCTGAGAAGAGATAGACACAGATTTCTAACAAGAGATGGACTCAGACTTCGAAGAAGAGATAGATACAGACTCTTAATAAGAGATGGACTCACACTCCTAAAAGGAAAAGGTTTCACAATGCAAATTGGAATCTATCATTCCAAAGAACAACCTTTATAAATAGCCTACAAGAGGTAACAAATAGGGAACTTGAACTAAACTTGATTCACTTCCTCTTTACATATATTTATTTTTATGTTACTATATTGATTTTGGCATCGGAGATTCCACAGGACAATCAGTGCCATTTGTTGCAGGTGATACGCGTGGTTGGTGGTGTAAAACACGTCCTTTACAGCACCAACTAGAATTAGTCTTGATTCCTTAAAGATTATCTCCAATTGTTTAAACAAATTAGATGAATAAAATCTAAAGAGAAATATACGCATTAAGTGAGCCTTTCCGAATTCTCAAGAACTGTGGATCTCGTATTATTATCTATTATCGTATATACATTTGTGTACATTAGATCATTAGATGAGGTCAAGAATCCCAATTAAAGAGAATCTCAAAAAGTAATGGGTACAGATCCTAAATAGATAAGTCACGCACAAGCTTTTTATAAAATTGTGGATCCCACTACAAAAAATAGGTTTTTTTTTTAACATTTTTTCAGGGTAGGGTCCATTTTTGTATAAAAGTTTGTGCAAAATTTGTCTATTTGAAACTTATACAAATCATTTATCAATCACAGTTGTTTGTATTTTTTTTAAGGAAAATGTTATCATTCATTCATTCATCAAGAGAAACTTATGTTTATAACCGGATACATGCGGGAATATCTATATATCAACCATTTGGAGCTCTACGAATAAATTATTAGACTGGTCTAGACTTTATTGTTGTTGATACTCTCTACAGACAATCGTCTAAGAAATATCACTCTGTCTAAATAGAGATTCAACCTCACCCTTCATAGAAAAAGATGACTCAATCTCTACGTACAAACCATCCAAGAGACAAACTCATTTTTTTATTTTTAATAGACAATAAGGAAAACAATAACAAAAAATGATAGATTACAGTTTAGACAAATTCCGATAGATTTTGACGGCGCATGAAGGCAACAAGCTTATATTTTTTCAACCATAAAAATCAGATCTGATTCAAAGACAGATAATAAACTCACGTCCAAAACTTTAGCCCTCAACCAAACAGGTTATATGGCCCCATTATTATTAAAATGAAATATAACTCCGGCATATGATCAAAATGTAAAAACGGAAACAATAAAAATGATATATACACGTGGATGGAAATAAAACATCAGAAATCTTCATTATCTTTGGTATAGTTATTAGCTAAGCGGGTGCATTTGAGTCCGTCTGTCGAGTGTCTGTTGCGTGAGTTTTTCAATATTGGATGTTTCTCACGTGGTAGATAGATAATTAAGGAGACGAGGACGATCAAGCCGCGTTCGGATGACTTTGGGAAGTAGAATGTAGAATGTGGCTGGTCAAAGGTCAACTTTTGCTCCTACCCAATAATTGTAGTCTGTTAGAGCATTCATCTTTTTTTTTTTTTTTATAATTATTTTAAAATATTTTTAAAAAATATAAAAAAAATCAATTCACTAATAATTACTTCTTTCACTATTAAATAAATAAATAAATAAAAATTCAAAAAAAATTAAAATATATGAGGTGTCAAAGTAGTATTTTTCATAAATTTTTTAGAAATACTAGATACAGTTGTGAAGTGCACAAATGCTATATAATCATTTTGAAAAAAATGAGATTTATTATTAATTTTTCTTTTTGGTGTGAAATCCATATTTACTCACTTTTTTTTAAAGGGATTGTACAGTATTTGTGTACTTCACGATTGTAAATATTATTTTTCAAATTTGGTTTTTCAAAATTTTAACTAAAAATAATATTTTTTTTAAAAATTTTTCTCTAAATTTTTCTCATCTTTCTAAAACATCATACATATCACTCTATATTATTTATCTATTCTATTAAAATAATTTTTTATTAGTTTTTCTACTCACTTATTTGTACGTATTTAACTACTCATTTTTTTAGTCTTGCAGAAAAGAGCATAATTTTTTTTAACATATTGTTTTTTAAATTTTCATAATTATTTAATTACTTGTTATACCCATGTTTCCATTCATCTATAACGATTTTTTTAAAATACTTATCTCTGTAAACGATAATACTTTTAAAATCAATGCTTTCGTAACAATAATATTTAAAAAAAAAACATATTTTCACAAATGATCAATTTTCTTTTTCATCTCAATGGTGACATTTTTTCTAAATTTCAACTATAACAAATATGGGTATAAGATAAAATGTAGATAATTAGAAGAATAATTTGTATTATTTGTTAGAATAAAATATTTGTAAAAAATGATTTGGAATGAACAATAAGTCCCAATATTTAGGCATGTTTTTTCTAAAGTTTATAAATTGAAGTGATTATATATAATAATATTCAATACTTTTATATACTATCAAAAGTTTAAGTACATATATCACAATCAATTAGTCAGTTTATAAATTTATTTTTATAAATTTTTTTTATAAATACAAATTCTATCAAATTAAAATAATATTAAAACGGTGGACAAAAATGATAGACGAGTATTATGTCATTATTAAATTTATTGTTTATATAGATTCAAATCATTACAACTCAGCCATAAAACTAAGGATAACAAATGAGAATACCTTAATTTGAATGATATATATTTATATATATATTTATAATGATATATATATATATAAGTTTTAAATGTGTACTGGTCTTTTATAAAAAATGAATCACATTATGGAAAATATTTGCACCAGACTTATGCATTTGAAGTTTATCTCTAGCATTACTATATATATATATACATATATATATATAAATATATATTTATATGAGGATACATACATCACATGATTTTTTATGTTCTTTTTAGTAATAAAGAAAAACTCAATACTACTCTTATATACAATTGTGGTATTATTTTACATTAATCACTCACAACAGTAGCATCTCTTCAAAGTCAGAGTTGGCTTTCGAAATCCACATGTATATAAGATCCCGTTTGTATAGTGAGATGAAATGAAATGATTTTAGATAAAAATTAAAAGTTAAATAAAATATTATTAAAATATTATTTTTAAATATTATTATTATTTTGAGATCTGAAAAAGTTGAATTGTTTATGATATTTTGTATTAAAATTTAAAAAAATTATAATAATTAAATGAGATAAAATCATTTCTATATCCAAACAGAACCTTAAACTAATCATATTTTTTACGAAACTAAAACTAATCATAATTCATATGATTAAAGTAAATTAGGAGCAAATAGATAGTTACAGAAAATCCTCTCCAATTAAGGTAAAGTGGAGAGGTTCCTTCCTTTAAGGGATAAGATTGTATTTTTAATAAATAATAGAAACATATCCATCCGACACGGATGTCACTCTTTTCACGTGTTGGAATGAGTCTTTCATGCAAAAACTCATCTTCCACGTGTATCATTATCACCACCTAAGTTATATGCGTGTTTAATGATAATTACAAATCTCAAATATATGTCTAGCAAGCCTTTTAAAGTGATTATTTTATATATATTTTTATAATAAAATCTATCTTTTTATAAAGAACATGTGAAAGACTTGTATATTTGACATGTACAAATTCATTACTCGTTAAAAAAAAAAATCCAGATTTTATTTATTTTTTAGTTTCAATTTACGAGGTTATGGATAATTTTGATCGGGAAATAAGTGATGCAAATTGGAACACCTGGCCCATCAAGAATTTGTCTCATTATGTGAAATCAACGAGTTAGGTCGGCGTTTTCTTTCATTTTCTGGAGAAAAACATTACAAACTTTTCATTTATGACAATAGGTTGATATTTGAGTTTAGATTTCAAATCAATAAATTTAAAGATTAGTGAGAGATATAGTCATGAGTATGCAAAACGTTACATATTTTTTTAAAAAATGAATAGAGTTTATTATTAAAAAAATTATTATTTTTTATATAGATCTTATATTTATTTATTTATTTTTATAACGATGCTTGCGTACTCTATGACTGTAAATATTATTTATAATTAAGTTTTTTATTTGAATCTTATATTGATTTACTTTTTATAAAAGGATTGTACGGTACTTGCACACTCGACGACTGTAAATATCATTTCTCATATTTATACTTATATTTACATACTATTTAAATGTCATAATTTGATTTATAAGATAAATTTAAAAGTTCAAATCTTACAATTAAAGTTCTATTATTTTTAAGATGTGGGTGATGAGTCTTCCATGTGCAGCCTCATCTTAACAAATTGTCAACTTTGCTCTTTAGAAAAGGAAGAAGGTCGAGTTTGCTGCCATAACCAACGTATGGTTGAAGTTTATGAAAAGAATTAGGAAAGGCACTGATCTAGCTTTTATCATTTGGGGGAGTGCTTTCTAATCAAACAAGCTGACTCCAGCTAGCTTAGCTTCATGAATTTTGCAAGAGGTTTGAGTAATATGAGAAATGATATTTGTAGTCGTAGAGTGAATAAGCGTTGTATAATCATTTTGAAAAAAGTGAATAAATACGAGATTTATATAAAAAAAATTAATTTTTTAATAATAAACTTCGTTATTTTTCAAAATGATTATGCACCGCTTGCGCATCCACAACTTAATATAACATTACTCGAATAATAATGCATTATTTGCAGTGCCAAGCAGTTCAGAACGCGTCCAAAGAATCCCATCCAAAATTTACGAGCAAAATAAGCAGTCGACAACCTTGACCAAGCCCAAATGAGTATTATTATTAATTTTTTTACTAATTCTTAATAAAGTTTATATATACATGTGTCAATTATTATGCCTATAAGGATTCAAGTAACATATTTAGTATTAAGGATATGATAACCTTTAATTTATTTAAATATTAAAAACATCCTCGTTATAAATATAGATATAATTCTAAAAAAATAATAAATACAAAATTATTCGAATTTATATGAATTTTATCGTTTAATAATAAATTATAATCTCATGTTCGTGAAAGACTCATTTAATAGATAAATTTATTTATTTATTTACAAGAACCATTAGAATTAGTTGGAGGGCACATACATGGCATAAGCTTGATTCTCCTCATCCAATAATGAAATAAATTAAATTTGATATGTGCAAATATGGAGGTCAATAAAATATTGGTAGTTTTCTTTTGAATGGGACTACTTTGCCGCCCCACTCTTACCGCTGAGCGTACCGTCTAGTTACCTTTTCTTTTTCTTTTTTTTTTTCACATTTTTTTAATACATTTAAAGATTTTTAAAAAATAAAAAAAAATGCATCAACACATTTTAAATTACTTCCTTAATCCCTAAGTATAAAAAAAAAAAAAAAAAAATTTGACCAGCAGTCAATTTGAGCGGTAAGAATGGGGCGGCAGAGTAGTGTTTCTGTTTTCTTTTATCTCTTTACCAACTCATGGGGGTCTATGTCTCATGTATTTGTGAATCTTATAAAATACCCCACATTCAACTAATTAATTGTTATATTCATGGTAAGAAAAATATCAAATTAACCTTATACTTTCAATTCATAGAAGTAAAATAAGCAATCTTGTTCTGGCTTTAACTTAGGAGCCTAGTTCCCAAGTAAAATACTCCAGATAGGAAACCAATCAACGTTTCTTTTTACAAGGCAGAAAATCTAAATCAATATGTTTTACCTAATATACTACATATATGCACATCTGGTCAGGTGTAAGTGTACAAATTATGTACTTTAATCTACATAATAAACAACTCTAAACAAGTGCATGCATACTTACAGAAGTTGAGAAAACGTTACAATTTGAAACATGCCTCTCCAGTGCAATCCTTTGATCAAAATGGAAAGCAGATTCCAATCAAGCATGATGCCTAACTGCACGAGAGTCTCATTCACAGCCATAAACAAGTAACAATTTAAGGCCGTGGAAACAGCCACCCCATGGTCCAACCAAGAAGCAAACCAGCACTGGCAAGACCCAATCCCACAGCAAAAGCAACCGCACAGTTTCTAATTTCACTTCTCTGCTTACTTCGCTTTCGCTTCCCAGACTTGTGTCGGCCCTTCTTCATTTGCCTGCCTTTTTGTGGAACCCAAGGTAAGACATCCGGAAAGAGTCTGGAAATTGGTTGGTTTTTGTTCTTAAGCTGGAGGCATAGATTCTCAATCTGCAGTAGTTGGAACCACTGCTTATAAGCAAAGAGCTGTGACGCCTGTCTAAAAAAGAGCATGATAATATGCTCCTTATCAGCATAGGCTTGCTGTGCAGCTTCCTCAGCTTCCCTTGCTCGTGTTTGAGAATGACATAGTGCCTCCAACAACTCAGTCTTGCTAGGATCATTGTCTGCCTCATCCTTGGTTGTACTATTACCAGTACTGTGGCTGAGCAAACAAACTTATAAGCATGTATAAACTATAAAGTTCAAAAAAAAAAAAGTAACAAAAGTGATGCTCTAAGACTTTGAGGACACTAGGGAACGGCATTACTCCTTTAAACCCGAACATATGCATAATGCTGGACCTTTAGAACCATCACTAGAAATGGGGAAGCAAGCAGGGATTTTTTTTTTATTAGTAAGCAAGTAAGCAGGAATGAACACAACTTTGATTTTCTTGAAGAAAGTGGAAAACAGTGAAGGATAAGTTAATAAATGTTGGAAAATTATCCAGCATGATTTAGAGAGAGGATTTTTTTATTGATTTATAAAATTACTTTCTTTTTTTCTAAGTAAAGATCCACGCTTTACTAAAATGACAGGAGTACAACCCGAGTACACTAAGAGTATACAAAGGAATTCCTATTCTAGAAAATAGAAAAGTAGCAACGGCTAATAAAATCTACAAAGATGCAAAGCGGGTACGTTATGAGCTGTAGTCCATTATTTAAAGACCAGTAGTGTTCTCTCACAGTCTTCGAAGTTTCATGCCTCTTACTCCCTACAATTACTCCACATCATGCACAAAGGAGCCACCCTACCAACGTCTATGTCCATAATTCCTGAATTACTAGTAGATTAGATGAGCATATCATATGATTCATATCTAATTCCGTTACCATGTCAAAATCATTGACACCTTCAAAATATGGGTACTTTGTCACAGTAGATATAACAGGGGAGATGATCAAGCAAATCTGTTGTAGCAATCAGGTTTCTACTTCTTCAATAACTGGTTTTGATAACTCATTGTCACAACAATATTGTATTATAAAAATGGCACGGACAATATCATTCATATGCCACCCATAGTAGTCATTGCCATCATGGGGCAGTTTCTGTTTGTCCAAATTATACTGACTACAAATTGAAATAAAGATGAGAATAAGAAAAGCTCCCAGTGTTAAAGGTAAGTTACAAAAATACACGGCAACTAGCAAATCAAATAGTGAGTATAAATCCCTCTGCTTGGATATGTAGTCAAAGAAAAGACTTGCAACTAATGTCTAAGAAGTGACCGCAACATTTGTGCTTGCACCATCAGTGTCTAGAAATGCAGATACGTGTTCTCGCAACTAAGGGAATTATTTTGATAAGTAAAAGTGAATTTATTGATACGAATGAGATAGGCATAGCCCGTGTACACATGAAGTATACAAAAGAACACCTGAATACATTCTATGATCAAGAAGTTGTGCACATTGTTTCCATTAAGAACAATGGCTAAAAACCAGCATTAAAGTGTGTATAAAAAAATTCTGAAGCTCTGACATTGTACGCTCCCTATCTTCAAAACACCGCTCATTTCTTTCCAACCAAATACGCCACAAGATGCACAATGGAATCATCTTCCACACCACTGCCACTTGAGGACAACCTTGAATCTCCTTCCAACAGGGCAATAAATCCACCACACTCAAAGGCATAACCCATCGTCAACTCTTCTAAAAATCTCATCTCCCAACACCCTTGTCACCTCACAATGTAATAGTAAGTGGTCCACTGATTCACCATTCTTTTTACACAAATAGCACCAATCCATTATGACGCAGCCCGTCTTCCTCAAGTTGTCCGTGGTCAATATCTTCCCAAGAGCAGTAGTCCATACAAAGGTCACTTTAGAAGGCACACGAGACTTCTAAATAATCTTCCAAGAGAAATATACATTAGCTTGTGATATCAATATTTTGTAAGACGCCCTGACTGTACATTTCTTGTTGCCATTAAGCCTCCCCTGCATCTTGTCCCCTTGTGCCAGGGTGTTTCCCGTGGAGTATATCAATCTGAAACAATGGGTAATTCCCAATCATGAATATCCCAACTGAAGCGGACATTCCACTGTGGAGGGCTATGAGAAGATACCCGCAAATCCGCCACAGTAGCATCCATGTTAGCTACAATATGATAGAGAGCTGAAAAAAAGTGTTAAGAGCATGATCTCCACACCAAACATCATGCCAGAACCTAGTTTTGGTACCCTCTCCAGCCACAAAACGGGTATGGCTTACAAAACTAGGCCACCCTTTCCTAATAAATCCCCCCCCCCCCCCCCCCCCC
>QEOT01123690.1:3505-58189 GCA_003123785.1 Pterocarya stenoptera
GAAAACCAACGGTCAAACCAAAAGGAGGCCATTCCCTCCCAAATTTTTATTTTAGATGCAGCACACACATCAGGCATAACAGCCATAATGGATTTCCAAAGTCTAGAACTATTCCTCTGCACCTCTATCAAAGATACATGTTGCCCTCTACCATACTTAGACAGTAGAAAATGAGACCATAGTGACTCAGTTGACAGGAGGCCCCAAGCCATCTCCATATGCAGTGCTCGTTGAAGCTCTGAAAAATCACTCAGCCCCAACCCTCCCTCTTGGACAGGCTTACAAATTCGGGACCACGCACACCACTTCATTTTTGCACTTTCATTTTTCTCCCCCTAAAAGAAAGTGGAGAAAATGGAATTTATCTTTTTCACTACACTTTTCGGGACCTCCAGAACAACCATAAAATGAGAAGTCATACTTGAAAGGACATGTTGTAGCAAAATCGAACGCCCCCCTTAGGACAACAACTTAGCTTTCCAACCCGCAACCTTTGCTCTAACTTTTACTATCAACTGGTCCAAATGACAAGCTTTAAGGCGACCTTGCACTAGTGGCACCCCCAGATACATCGTAGGAAAATTCCCCTCTGCAAAACCAGTTAAACGAGCCAAATTCGGTCTTCGAGCATTACTAATAGCAGTTGAATATAAAATGGCAGATTTGTCTCTACTGATGCATTGCCCAAACCATCGCTCATAAATAGCCAACGTAGAGCCAAGTCGACGTAAAGATCGCTTCTCTCCATTAAGGAAAATTAAAACATCATCAGCATATAGCAAGTGTGACATCAAAGAAGCCCCCACAGGATGATAGAACCTACCAATCTGCCCATCATCAAATTGTTTCCGCAGAAGCCTTGATAAAACTTCCTGCATCAAAATAAAGAGATACGGCGAAAGAGGATCCAATTGCGGAAGGCCTCGAGTAGGTTTGAAAAAACCTTTATATGAACCATTCATCATCACAGAAAACCAAGTAGACGTTATACACTTCTTAATCAAACTACAGAATTGACGACAAAACCCAAAGCCATTAAGAACATTCATAAAAAACTCCCAATGAACCCGGTCATATGCCTTTGCCATATCAATTTTAACCATAACATTTCCTCCTAAAACTTTCTTCTTCATACCATGGACCATTTCCTGAGCGAGAGCAATGTTCTCAAAAATACTACGACCTGGGATGAAAGCTCCTTGTTCTAAAGAGATCAGCCTTGGCAAAATAGCAGTCAACCGAACCACTAAAATCTTAGAAAAAATTTTATACGCCATTGAGCATAGGCTAATAGGCCTAAATTTATCAAAACTCTTCGGGTCAGGAACTTTTGGTATCAGCACAATATATGAAGCACCATAAAATTTAGGAAGAGAGACACCTGAAAAAAAAAATTCCCTAGCCGCCTCCACCACATCCTCTTTCACAATATGCCAACAAGAAATAAAGAAAGATGATCCGAAGCCATCTGGGCCCGGGCTGCTATGCTGCGGAATAGAAAATATTGCATTTTTCACTTCCTCTTCTGAAGGTAAACGGCAGAGTTCAGCATTATCTTCTAGAGATATAACTGACGAAAGCAACATCCTTAACTCAGCCTCCTCTATGTTTGGTGTTTCAGTGAGAAAACATTGGAAAAAATTCAGCACCCCCACATGCACCTGCTCAGGAGATGCCAACAACGTTCCATCATTTAACTGCATCCTCGTAGTAACTGATCCATGCCGACGCTGAGACACCACCACATGGAAAAATTTTGAGTTACGATCACCCTCCTTCAACCAGCTCTTCTTAGCAACCTGAGCCAACCGAGTCTCTTCTCATTTTTCCCACAAATCTAACTCCATCTTTGTAGCTAAAAACTTAGCATCTATAGCTTCTGAAAATTCCTCTTAAAGTTGGAGTTCCAGCCCTGTCAGTTTCTCTTCTAGAAAAAAAATATGATTCTCAACTCTTTCAAAGACATTTTTGTTCCAGGCTCTCAAATCTAGTTTAACCCTCTTCAACTTAGCTGCTAATTTTGTTAAACCCGAGCCCCACGTTGGCTGATCCCAAGCGCTTTATACAAGAGAATGAAAAGAACCATGAGAACACCACATTTTTTGGAACCGAAAAGGGGAGGGGCCGTACCTAGTATCAACACACTCCACTCTAAAAACCATAGGACTATGATCCTGAGGTCCTTCTTTTCATATAGTCTACTTCCGATCCCTGAAAAAGATCTGCAAAAGCCATATTCATAAATGCCCGATTGAGCCTAGCCGATTTTCTCGCAAGTCCTCCCTGCCCATTGCACCAGGAGAGGCGATTCCCACGATATTGGACTTCCATAAGACCACATGTATCAATCCATTCATTAAATTCATCCATAGCCTGAGCAAGTCTGGGTCTCCCTCCCATTCATTCACTATCAGCACGGATGATATTAAAGTCCCCAAGAATAAGCCATGGGGAAGAACACTGACAGTAAGCCACAAAACTTTCCCATAAAAATCTTCGGTTCACATGGTTACATTTAGCATAAACGAATGTTACCAAAGTCCTCACATTATCAACAACCACCCATCTCGTAATCATCTGATTGGTGGAACTTACCACCTCCATAGTATAAGCACCACGCCAAAGCACCCAAATTTTCCCTTCCGCTGCTTCATTACAAACATATCCATCAAAGCCTAACAAACTTACAAGCTGCTGCAATTTTTGCTCTGTTGCAAAAGGCTCAAACAAAGCGACAAGCATACCTTTATTATTCCGAATCAAATTATGCAAAATCCTACAAGAACTACCCAACCCTCTGATGTTCCACGCGATGATGGACTCAGTCATAGATTCAATTTTGTAGTGCAAGTCAAAACCCGCTGAGATTGTCGCATAGCCTTATTTTTTCCTTTGATGCTAGATGCAGAGATGTTCAGATTCTCAAACTCATATCCTTTCTGCTTGGCTAGTCTAGAGAGTTTGTCTTTGTCCTCACCCTCAGTACAATATATAGGATCGCATAGCTCCTCTATCATATTCCTCGCCTCCTCAGCCATGACTACCCCTGTATCCACCGGCTCTTAGATATTATAATGCCATGCAATATCCTCAGAACTCCCGGCATCATTAAGCTCCTCAATCACAGGTGTCACAACTGCCTCCACTACCGCCATAGGATCCTCAACCAACTGAGGTTGCAAAGACACCGCTGGAATGTTCTCACGCACAAGGCTAGCACCCATGGCCACATCCTCCACCACCAACACACTCTCCATATTACTAGAAATTGTGATGACCCCACTTTGGATTAAAGGCAACTCTACAACCTTCTCTACGTCACTTATACCCTCAACAGGTTCTGGTTGCGAACGCACCGACTCTTCTCTGAACTCCTGCATGTCATCCCCCCTACGACTCGTCTCCGCTTTCTCCCCCACAACCAAAGACGGGTCCTCTTTCTCTTCAAAGCCTTCCTTCTCCTGTCCACCACGTTCATGCCTTTCTTGGTGCTTTCCTAGCTTTTGCTTCTCTTGCCATTTTATCCTCTCACTCCTAGCACCCCCTTTGGTCTCCTACCTTACTCTACGCACTGTCCCTTCCCCAGCCCTACAAACCACCCCAGAATGACCCTGTTGCCAGCACTTGGTACAATAAAACCTTGGCCTTTCATAGCGATAGCGCACCTCCTGCCAAAACTTTTTCTTAGCCACCACTATAGGAGAACCCTTCGCTGGCTCATTAGTCAAATCAATCTCCACGCATATCCGCGCCCCAGTTGCTCGAGATCTATGTAAAGTTGCATTATCCACCCCCAAAAATCTGCCAAACCTAGTAGCCAATATCTGCAAAATATCAGTGCGATACATATGCATGGGGAGATTAGGAAGAAATATCCACTGAGGTGCCAACGATGATTCTTTACATAAATCAAAATCTTTTGTCCACCAGAAGAGCCAAAACACTGAGCAAGCAATCAAACGACCCTCTCGGGCCCATGCATGAACGAAATCTCTCTCCGATTGTAGCTTCAGTAAACCATGATGATCATCCATCATACTCACCGCCGGAATCTCCAGTAACCCCCAGGATTTTATGATCGCCAGCCGTATGTCATCAATTGTGGGCCTGAGACGCATAAACTTCAAGACCAGAGCAAACCTAAACTCCTCAGCCGCTTTTCTCATTTCTGGTTCCAGGCTCACAATCCACATCAACCGGAGGCGTCGCTCCCTTCGAGATCATCTGAACAAAGGACAAAGTGCCCCCGTCCCCACCAGCCACCCCCTCCTGAGAGGCGGCTGCCGCGATGGGTAAAAGCCTAGGCAAAAGGTAAGAAATGCCCAAGAAAAGAAAGATCGAAAAATACAGAGAAAAATATATGCCAAATGCCTGTGGTTTTAACACCACAACGAACTTGCAAACAGAGAAAGTGAACTTGCTGTGAACTCCTTTGCATTTAGCTCTCTTCAACTGGCTCCAGTGGACCCAGTGTATTTTGTTCTCATGTGTTTGTTGCCCCCATAAAAAGTTTTATTCAACGCATGTACCAGTTGCCTTGGAAGCTTGAAAGTTCCCATACTATTGGCTGGAATGGCCTGAATGATGGCTTTGATAAGTACCTCTTTCCCTACTTGGGAGAGAAATTTATTCTTCCAATTTGTAATCCTGGTCTACACCTTGTCAAGAATGACTTTAAGAGAGTGGGTTCGAGATCTTCCAATTAAAGCTGGTAGACCTAGGTGCTTTTCATATGAATTGGCTCCTCTTATCCCAGCAATACTAGTGAGAATCCCTTTGGTTCCCTTTGAGGTGTTCTTGCTGAAATATACTGATGATTTTTCCTTGTTGAGTCTTTGACCCTAGGCTAGCTCATATGATTCCAGCAGGTAGTAGAGTTTGCTCCACTCAATGGAATTTGCCTTACAACAAAAAAATACTATCGTCTGCAAAAAATAAGTGATTAATAGATAATTTCTTCCTTATGATAGGTAGACTAGTAAGAATCCCATATTGTTCAGCCTTGTTTAGCATGCAGCTAAGAATCTCAGTACACATGATGAAGAGAATCTTGCCTGAGCCCTCTAGTTGTTTGAAAACAATCTTGTGGAGCCCCATTGAGGAGAATGGAGTAGGAAACAATCCCAACACATTTCATTATTAACCTCAAAATTTTATGAATGTTCGAGAGGACCCATAATTATGTTAGCTTGTTAAAAGGATCAGTTGCTTTTGGGAAAGTTGGCTAGTTGACAAATCACTAGCCAACTAATCAGCTTGAATACCATTTTTTAACAAAACGGGACCTAATAGCCCAATATATCAAAGCAGCCACAGATAATATGAAAACTAAAATTTAAACTAAAGAAGTAAAAAAAAATTGAAGAACTTTTCAAAAAGGATATATATAAAATAAAATAAAATAAAAAGTCAATCGAGATGCTCGTAATTCCAATATATATACAAGTAAATAATTACAATCAAATTCGAACATTCATAAAATTTAAAATCTTACTTGTTAACTTAGGTTTAGTGACTATAATAAATTTTAATTTTAGGGACGAAATTGTTTAGGGATGAACTAAATTCCATCCCTAAAAGTAATTATTAGAGACGTCTCAAAAAATGGATGAATTTATAAAAACGTTCGAATGGCTAAATATCTATTTGAACTAGATCTTATGTGATGAATTAGGTCGTTTCAAAAAGTCAAACCCATTCGAATGACAAAAAAATCTGTTCGAACATGGAAGTAATGTCTGTTCAAATGGTTTATAATGTGTTCGAATAATAATCTTGGTAGGGAAGTAATTTATTTTGCCAAGTTCAAAACCGTTCGATCCGCAATTGGTTTGTTCAAACGGGAAAGATTTGGTGGAAAAATTTGGCAGGAAGATTGCAAGATTGTTCGAACTACACATATTTCATTGGAACACAACATTTATGCATTTGAACAGATAGCTTGGCGGGAATTTTTTTAAACATGTTCGAACAGAACATAAAATATTTACAAATTCATATATTAATTTTATATAATTATTGTAAAAATATTTTAGTGATTTATTTTATGTTAAATAAGATTTTTAGTTAAATAAATATTACTTTAAAGATAATATCATTTTTTTTATTATCGTGAATGGTAAGTAAAATGAAAAAAAAAACATAATTAACAATAAACAAGCTAGCAAACACTAAAAATAAAAATCATACATTAATTGCATCCCAAAAATATAATGTATGACTATTTGAATATTTAAATTAATTATACAAAATACAAATAGTCATAATTGTCCATACAAAAAAGTACATTTAATGCAAATAAAATATATATACTATTGGGCCAGATCGAGTAGCACCACATCGACTCTAGCAAGGCGTGTCTCAATATCTGTCACTCAAGATATGAGTTTCAACTCAGTCTTTGCGAGAGTGACCCGGACTGCATCAATGATCTCTAATGCCTGTGCTCGTATCTCTGCACGCACGATATCTGCAATCTTCTCACAAGTAGAGTGTGTGATGCACCCTGTATAGATGCCTCACCTGATACGCCCTGTGCACCTCCTTGAGTATCTACCACCTCTATAGTGGGTGCATGAATATGAAATCTGGAGTGTTCGATGCTACGAGACAAGGTCGTCGAGTTAATCGGTCTAACTGGCTCCCGAACATACGCTCAAACGCATCTGGCCTATCTCCCTTCGCTAAAAGAAATCGTGTGAGCATGACTCCAAACGGCAATATATTTGTCGTAATATAGATGGCTTCTGATCCAATCCTAGTGAATATATATCTCGCCAGCTCGATAGGCACCACATGAGCGACCTGCAACATAAATCGTGCCCGGTCCATGCTCACTTCAGTCTTGTACAGTCGCGGATCAATGCTGTTGGCTATTATAATGTTCATGATCTTGAAAAAACTGGATAAGTCCACATGTTTGATGTTCTTGCTACCATCATAGGAAGGAGCATCTATACTCACAACCAACTGACGAACCTCATGATCAGCGAGGCCATTGATCTCATCAGCATCACAGTATCCTCTTCCTCTGCAGTCTCCCCATCGCCTATAGGTGTAGACTCCCTAGGCACCACGCTAGGATATGCAGTGGGCAGTCGAGGGATACCAAAAAAATCAGCAACTGCATCAACTGAAAATTATACTAAGACACCTCGGACAAAGAAGGTGTATGCGTCATCATCTTGGCTAGCACGACCAAGTTCTCTATAGAACTCAAATACAATATTGATGTAGGAAACTATCTTGTCCGTCCCTTCATCCTTTTGGTCGAATGATTGGAGTCCAACCACGATCAAGAAAAAGAGATGCGAGAGAATGTCTCTCCCACAGAAGATCCTTAAAATCATCTATCTTCACTTGCCGCTCCAACAAAATAGTTCTCTCTCGGACTTCTTAGCTAGAGGATTGCCCTGACGTGGCCTTCTTCTCTCCCTAAGAAGCCATTATGAGAATGACGCTAAATTTAATTTATAAAATTAAGGAAAATAGTTACAAAATATCATAATTATAATTAGATCAAGGTAATTATATCTAAC
This sequence comes from Pterocarya stenoptera, assembly GCA_003123785.1. Lineage (NCBI taxonomy): Eukaryota > Viridiplantae > Streptophyta > Magnoliopsida > Fagales > Juglandaceae > Pterocarya > Pterocarya stenoptera. Next base: position 11,044 of record QEOT01123690.1, read on the forward strand.
AATATAAGATATGTTATAATTCTATTCAACTCTATAAAAAAATTAAAATAGGAAATGTACCGTTCAAATGCTTAACAACATGTTCCAACGATATTATAGTGGGTTTGAATGGTAATAGATTGGCGTTCAAACTGTATAATATTGGTTCGAACGTTAACCATTCATATGCTGTTCAAAAGTCATAGACACGTTCGAATGGCGATTTTTGGTTCAAGCTCAGTAATGGTCAAGTCGACTTAGCCATTGCCAAAACCGTAAATAATCGATTTATTACCTTTGTTTTTCATCCCACAACAATGAGAGGCTGGGATGACCACAGAGGCATCCCGTCCTCCATCTCCAGCCAACTACGGGATTGAAATGGGGTTTTTTTTCAAAACCCCATTTTCAACCTATTTAATACTAGTTTTAGGATAAAATAATTGGTAAAAACATTAGGGTGATCACATACCTATTGCGGGTTGGAGAGTGGTGGTGGACGGTGGTTTTGACTACAGCGTGTGGTAGTTACTAGCACTGGTGCTATAGAGTGCTTGTTTCGTTCCTTCATTCTAACTGCGTTAGGGTCTAGACACGATGGTTAATATTTACTTTTTAACATTCAAACGGATAATTTGGCATTCGAATGGTTTCCATAAATATTTTATCCATTCGATCATCTTATGAGTACAGTTCCAATGGTAAAAAAATATTACATTAGTTAATATTATATTTGTTATATAATATAGTATTTGTACGACATATATTTATACTACTACATATATAATATACTTATATAGTTATATATATGGTTATACTTATACATACTTATACTTATAAGAATCCGTAGTATGGGAACCCATGGCGGGTAGTGCAAAAGTTTGCACCAAGAAATGTATATGATTATATTCAAAAGGTAGACGAACCACATGAAGGAGTTGATAGTCCAGTAAATGAAGAAGCATATCAAGAAAACGAATCAGGCATCAATCTATTTGTTGAACTAAGCCAATATGACATGGTCTCATTGCATAGAAAAGATGTTCAAGCCGAAGTAATTGAGAGTAAAATTTCCAAAGAACATGAATCAAATGAAGTGTCTAGTAAAGATGAGGGTGATTGGTTCAGCAAAACTGATAGTAAATGAATTGTAAATAGATATTTGTGTAAATATCATTCTTAAGATTTTCCGTAACGTTTGCTCGAATAATAATTAATTACAATTTCAAATAGATATGCCTCCCAAATGCAAAGCAACACATGCGTCATCCCCATCCATTACCGACTCTCTGTGTGGTTCACCTATCATCAATAGTGGGCCAATATCATCAGACCCAGAACAAGGTATTTTATCAAATTAAATATCACATTTAGTGCTCGATTTAAGTAATATATATCTATAAAATAAAATAATTTAATTAAAATATATTTTTTAATTACTGTATATATAGCTATTGTAAGCCAACACAGAGGTCGAGGCGCTACGAGGGGTGTCTGCATAGAGAAAGTAAGAAAAATGGGTAAAATTAAAATTGATATTCAAGATGATCACACCGATGGCTCCGGGGATTCGGCAGCTTGGCTTGCTTCTTATGTTGATACCCTTACTCGCACGTATGCACCAAAAGCTACATCTTCCTGGGCTAAAGTTCTCCAAGATGTGAAAGACCACATCAAAAATTGTTGCTTGGTAATAAACTACATCCCAAGAAGTTAAGTATAACATGTTAATTTAAAATTACTTTGTATTTATACTAATTGTTGATAATTTTTTAAAGGACGAGTTTGAACTTAATTTTGGCCAACGAGAAGATCGACTAACGGTTGAGGAACTCATGTCGAATGCATTTTGTGGGTTCAAAGGTCGATATCATGCACACTATCAGAAGTTCAGTATTACAACAAAAGCGCTTCAAAATCCATTCCAAGCAATGTCACCAAATGAATGGGAGAATGTTTGTAATATGTTTGAAGATCGTGCTTATCAAGTAATTTCGTTGTTATATTTTTTTAATAATATATGATAGATGTATTAAACATATAGACATAATTTGTTTTAGTAACAGAGTATTGTGAACAAAGCAAATAGATCAAATTTAACAATACACCATCATGTGGGTTCTCAATCTTTTCATCATTTGTCTAAAAAAATGATAAGTTATTCTAGTCCCCGTTAAATATTAACGTATAATATACTTTTCTAATTTAAGTTCTACTATAGATTTTCCTTTTGCAGGTAGAAGAAAGTCCTGCCAACTATAATCTCACCCAATTGTACGCTAAAACACATAAAAATCGTGATGGTATTTGGACCAGTCCCGAAGCAAAGACCAATTATTTAAGTTTCAGTTTTTTTAATTTCATTGTCTAATAATATTTTTGTTACTTATACTAACATTAATGTTCTTTTTGTAGGCCAAGATGATATCTATTAAGAAAACTACTACGGATCTATCTGATGAATCATCTGTCAATGATGCTCAGATTCTTTCTCAAGTTCTTGGATCACGTTCTAGATATTTGAGCGGCTTAGGATGTTTCTTGAAGTCATCATCATCATCTTCTCGAGCTAGATCAAATGACGACAAAACTAAGGAATTAAAGGAAGCAACACTTGACATAAAACGATTAAGGTCCAAGAAAAAGAATTGCTGACCCAATTAGATTAAGTAGTGGATTTTGAGGCAAGATTAGAAGAGAACATGCAGAAGAGACTGGGGACAGAGGTACAAAAAGTGTTTGAAAAGTTACAGTCGATGATGTCCAAAAACTCTATATCACCACCACAATCTTAAAATTAATTTTTTCTTTAATTGTCTTTCTATTATGATGTTCCAAAACATTTGAACAATTGTGATGTTTGAATTACAATTTGTGTAATATTAATATGTCATTTTTAATTAAATTTTTTTCTATATGATTAGTACCGTTAGAATGGTAAATTACCATTTGCAAATCTATTCAAACAAAAACTAACCCATTCGAACAACAACTGAGAAATATAGTCCGTACGTCCATTCGAACAATAAAATATTTTTTTGAACAACATTAATATGCAAAATCCCATTCGAACGAACATAATTTTAAAAAATTAACAGTTTGTTCGAACAAACATAATTTATATTCAAACAAAAGTTATTTGAAAAATTTATTAGTTCGAATGTATAAAATCTGTTCGAACACTCTGTCCGTTAGAATATGATTAAATATGATCATTAGTTCGAATGAAAATTTCTTATAGCTCAAATGGTAAGTGTCAGTTCGAACTGATAGGATTCCATTCAAACTTGTTTTTGAGACAAAAGATTTCTGTCTTGAAAAAACAAACCGTTCGAATAGGTTCGACTGGTTCTACCCAATTTCGTCCCAAAAATCATTTTTTGAGCTGATAATCAATTTTTTTCTCCAAAAACCTTTTGAGGCAGGCTTTTCGAGACAAAATAAAGACAGTTTTTTCATCCCCAAAAACCTTCCGAAAATTGGGTTTTTTTAGACAAAATTATTTGTCTCAAGAAACTTAATCTCTTGTAGTGATGGCAACTTCGAAACTTCAACCTCTTTTATATATAGCTTCTCCCATAATCGAACTTGGTCCAGTCTGCTAGAACAATACTAACACTACCATTAATCATGAACTCAACAACTCTTCAAGAGCAAAGTGATAATTGAGAGATCAATGAGGCAATGGTATGTAACCTGAGAGATCGAAAGCTAAGATTTAAGACACAATCTATGTGAATAACGTTTTCTCTTAATTTAAGCTGATAACAATTTCTTTTGTAGACAACAAAAAATGTAATTTATAAAAAAACTATAAAGAAAGGATTCCCAAATATATATGTTGTGAAGTTATCACAAAGGCATTTAGTGAATATATAGTCGCTAACTATAGCTACGTACGTTGTCGTTTCTTATATATTGGGATTTCTTAAAATCTTTTATCTTATGTAGTCTATTGCAATTTAGTTCTCTAAGCATTATATTAAGCAAAATTACAAGGTCTATTGACATCACTCTCAGTGCAAGAGAGAATAATACTAAGGGATGTAGATCAATATAATTTGAGATTATAATGATTCATGAATTAATATTTAATGATCAAGTCGATTCTCATAGTGACGTGGTGCTAGGTTTTTTTGCTTATGGGCGATTTAGGGTTTTCATGGCTGCCGCCGATGGCCTCCAGGCCATTTGGGGGCCACTGTTACATGGAAGATCCTTTGTTGATATGGTTCTGGACTCTCCTCAACCTTTTCTGGAAGCTGCTGTGCTGTTTCAATCTCCTAAGACTATGGAGGGGGAGGTTTGTGTGGTTTTCTCCAAGGATGAGATTGATAGATCTACTATGCCATTCCAATATTCCTTGGTCTTGAAGTTTCTACGTCAACAACCATCTTTAGATTCAATATGTTCCTTTATTCGTTCACGTTGGGGGTTGTTGAGACAGCCAGTGGTTTCGGCCATGCGTAGACCAAGTAATGTGTTTATTAGGCTAACATCGGAAGAAGATTTCATGAAGGCCTTTGTGCATGAATCCTGTGAGATTGATGGGATCCAGTATAGAGCATTTCGCTGTACTTCTAATTTTCAAGAGGATAAGGTACCAGTTCGTGTTCCTGTTTGGATCTCACTTCCGGGGTTACCCCCGAATTTTTATCATGAATCTTTCATGAGAAGTATCACTGCCCCAATTGGAAGATTTCTGAAAAGAGATAACCTTACAAGGTGTGCGACACGCACGGATGGTGCACGAGTGTGTGTTGAAATGGATGTTTCTATTGAGCCTTTAAGTGCCTTATGGATTGGTACTCCTCAGAATCCTCAGAGCATCTATCAAGTTATTGAATTTGAGACCTTACCAGCATGCTGCTTGCGTTGTCATGTGCAAGGGCATAATGCCAGGACGTGCAAAGGAGTTGGTAAACCAAAGGTGAGTGACAAGAAAGCGAGAAAAGAAAATGTGAAGAATGATTAGGTTTGGGTGAGCAAAGGAAAAGTTGATGATCAATCTATGGTGGAACATCTGGTAGGTGAGACTGGCCAGTTGAAAGGCTCTGGTGATTTGCTTGGCACCAATGGGAATGATGAGGAACGGCAAAAGGAGTGGAATGATAAGAATAAACCGGATGATGACAGTTCAAGGAGAGTTATTTCTTTAGTTCCAGATCTAATTTGTGAAGATGAACTAGTTGGGATGGAGGTGGTGGTGGATCAGTGTGAGACTGCGCAGGCTTGTGTGATAGGGGAGGTTTTGGAGGAAGTTTTGGAAGATGAGGTCGTGGTAGGTCCGGGTCTTGATAGAGTTGATGAAGCAAGGGAGATGACGATGGTGGAGGAGGATTGTTGTGATATCTAGGATATTGATGGTCGTATTATTGGTGAGGTTTTTAGTAATCGGGATGATTGTACGGGGATGGCTATGTCTGGTAATGTTGAAGCACTGGATGCTGAGGTGATTGAGAATCATGGTACAATTGCTGAGTTAATTGCGAGGGAGATGGGGACCCCAACCTATGTCGGTGTGGATTCTGGAAACGAAGATGCCATTGAGGTTCAAACCTGCTCAGATTCTGAATCGAAGGGACTTGTGGAGCACTTGGCGAAGAGAAAGGTTGTACTCTCAGACTCTGATGTTGTCCAGGGAACTACGATGAAGGTTAAAAGTGCTAAGTTAAGCGAATCTGTGAGGGCTAAAAGCAAGCCCTCTCATCTAAACTTATAAAGTTGTCATATTTTTTCTGGAATACTCAGGGTATTGGGACCTCAGCTCGTCGTCTGAAAAAGTTAGTTTCAAAGTTAAATCTGAAAGTTCTAGTAATTGCGGAACCTATGAGGGATCATTCTAAGCTTCTGTTATGGAGAGAAAGATTGCATTTTGACTGTTGTGATTCAAACGCCAGGGTTGGTGGTAAGATGTGGATTTTCTGGTCTTAGGATACAGAGCTTTCTTTTGAGTGTATGGGTGATCAATTTTTGGCAATGCAAGTTAAACATAACCTGCGCGAAATTCTAATGACCTTTTTTATGCGAAATGTTATTACATGGAGCGTAGAAGATTATGGAGTGTGTTGTTAGATTTGAATCCTCATAACTTGCCTTGGATTATATCGGGTGACTTTAATATTATTAGGAATGACCATGAGAGGAAAGGGGGTAGGCCGAGACTTGCGTTGGCAATAGAAAAGTTTAATGGTAGGGTGGATGATTGCGGGTTGTTGGAAATGAGGTCCTCTGGTCAGTCTTTCTCATGGTGTAATGGTCATGTGGGTTTATCTAGGAGCTGGGCACGCTTGGATCGTGTTTTCCTCAATACTGCAGCTATGGATCTCTTCCCTGATGCAAACATGAAATATCTTCACAGGATGTCTTCGGATCATGCACCTATGTAGTTTTTTTTTAAAACAAAGATGGAGCTGTATGGGTTTCCCCCCTTCAAATTTCAACAAATATGGGTTTCCCATGATCAATTTTTGAGGTATGTTTCTCAGGCTTGACAAGAAGACAAGGGAAAGGGATCGAAGATGGAATCTCTAGTGATGAAGCTTAAACGTGTGAAGGTTGCTTTGTGTTTATGGAACAAACAGGTGTTTGGAAGGACTGAGAAGCACATTGCCGAACTTGAGGACAGGATTAGTGGTTTAGAGGAGAGTTTACAGGTTGCTCATTCTGAGGATGTAGAAACGGAACTTGTTGTTTCCTAGGTTGGGCTTGCGGTTTGGAATGATAGAAAAGAGGAAAGATTAGCTCAATAGGCTAAGCAATCATGGATTAAAACAGGGGAAGCAAATGCTAAGTTTTTTCGTGCTGTCTGTCGCCGCAACCATCAAGAAGTCAAGGTTATACACCTTGAAGATGGTACTAGTCTCACCTCTCCGATACAAATTCATGAGGGAGCCGTGCGACATTTTCAAAACTTCTTGGAAGCAGGTGTTTCCCATGCAGCACTGAACATGGAGGGTCTAGTCCAAGAGGTCATTCAGCAGGTTGACAATGAGGATTTATGTCAGTTTCCTACATCACAGGAAGTTTATGAAGCCGTGATGTCCATCCCGATTGATAGTAGTCCAGGTCCTGAATGGTTTAGTTCGGATTTTTACCATCCTTGTTGGCATATTGTTGGTCCAGCTGTCGTTGACGTAGTGGCTGAATTCTTTCAAGGTATTGCCTTTCCCCTATTTTTTACGGCCTCTCTTTTGGTGCTTATACCAAAAGTGGCAAATCCTTCAAGTTTTGATAAATTTAGGCCCATAAGCTTATGTTCGGTATTTTATAAATTGTGTTCCAAGATCCTGGTTAAACGACTTGCCCCGTTGTTTGCCAAACTAATATCTCCAAAACAATGAGCTTTCATTCAGGGCCAGAGTATTTTTGAGAACATCAGTTTGACGCAAGAGTTGATTCATTCTATTAATAAGCCAATTTATGGTGGGAATGTGGTTATGAAGATTGACATGGCGAAGTGTATGATAGTATTGATTGGGATTTTCTTCTACATGTTCTGCGTTTATTTGGTTTTTCAGATTTTTTTTGTTCGCCTATTCGTAACTGCATTACTACGCCTTGGTATTCTGTGGTCGTGAATTGTATACCAAAGGGTTTTTTCAAAGGAGGGTGTGGATTATGGCAAGGAGACCCTCTTTCACCTTATTTATTCATTTTAGTAGAAGAAATTTTTACTAGAATGATTAAAAAACAGGTAGAGTTGGATAAAATTATTCCTTTTTATCACCCTAGCGGTATTCCTATTGTTTCCCATCTTCTTTACGCTAATGATATTGTACTTTTTTCTAATGGTGGTAAGGCGTCATTGAGATCTATTATGCACATCTTGAAAGTTTATGAAGAGTGGTTCGGAGAGGTGGTGAATAAAAGAAAGTCCTCCATTTTTTTCTCTAAACACATATCTCCTGCTCGTAGGCAGACTTTGCTTCAGGTGACGGGGTTCATGGAAGGGAGTTTCCCGTTCCAATATTTAGGTGTGCCAATTTTATCTAGTCGTTTACTGAGTGCCCACTTTGAGGATTTGGTTAGTAAAATCCGTGGTCATTTGGAAGGGTGGAAATCAAGGCTCTTATCTAGTGGAGCTAGGCTTCTATTAATAAAACATGTTTTGCAGAGTATTCCTATGCATTGCCTATCTATTCTAAAGATGCCGTAAATGATTATTAAAAAAATTCAAAGGATGCTGTGTAATTTCTTTTGGGGAACAATTGATGGGAAGTCTAAGAGGAAATGGTGCTCTTGGGATATTATTTGTAAGCCGGTGTTGGAAGGTGGTTTGGGTGTACGTAAGTTATGTGAGGTGCAAAATTCACTGCATTTGAAGCTTGCATGGAATTTAATTCAAGGGACTTCATTATGGTCGAATTTTTTCCGGTGTAAATACGTTGGTAATAAACATATCTCTTTGGTTGATCCTCAAAAAGGGACAAAGTTCTGGAAAATGGTTTTGAAGCAGGTTCCATTTATTCATGAGAACTCGAAATGGAAAGTGAAAGTTGAGCTTTTTACAAGTCTGGTGGGACAGGAAAAAATTGAGGAGTTGGGCAGTATAAAAAATGGTGAAGATCAGTTCCTCTAGTTGCCAAATTCTGATGGGACGTTTACAACACGAAGTGCTTGGAACTGCATAAGAAGTAAGGGGCAGGTTTTTCCATGGGCGAAATGGGTTTGGAATCCAGCTCTTCCAAGGAAAATATATGTGACTATGTGGAAAGCAATGCATGAATGCCTTCCGCTGGATGACTGTGTGAGGAGGCTTGGCATTCTGGTAGTATCAAGTTGTAATTGCTGTTTTGTTCGGGCCTGTGAGGATGCCATAGGTGTTTTTGCAGAAGAAGTGTGGAGAAAGTGCTCGTTAGTCCTGGGTATGCCGAGTTTGGAAGGTAAGCCTTGGAAGGATAGGGTCGGTTCTTGGCATAGAAGAGCAAGTAAGTCTTTGTTCAGTGGGTAGTTAATTGGAATGCTGCTGTTGATTTTAATATGGTGTTTATGGGGGCGTCGGTGCAAGGCAAGAATGGAGGGTGTGGTAGAATCTGTCCAGCCGGTTTGGTGTTCTATCCGTATTGGGCCTCTTTGGTAGCTTTGAAAATAAAAGCAGCCAAAGGCCTCACACGAAGAGATGAAGACACCTTACGTTGCTTCAACCTGCCTTATCCTACAACGCAAAAGCTTGTTGCTAAAACGGTCAAGTGGAATCCTCCTAAGGAGGGATGGGTGAAGCTGAATATTGATGGATGTTCTTTAGGGAATCCTGGTGCTGCAGGGGCCGGGGGGATTATTAGAAACTCACATGTTAATTTCATAAGTGGGTTTGCAGTCACTCTAGGCCATCACTCCAATAATTATGCAGAGTTATTTGGATTAGTGAATGGCCTTCTACACATTGATCGGTTGGGTTTTAGAAATGTGGAAATTGAGCTCGATTCCTTGATTCTTATTCAATGGTTAAGGAATAAAAAATGTGGTCTTTGGTATATGGAGGATTTTTAGAAGGAAATTCAAAGGCGTTTAGATGGGATAAATGTTTCCTATTCTTATTCATTTCGAGAGGCAAAACTCGGCAGCGGATGGGTTTGCAAAGCTTGGAGCTTTTGGTTCCTCAGGAGTTTGGTCATCATTATTGGATCTTCCTTCTCATATTAAAGGCATCATTAGATTGGAAAATGGGGGTTTTCCATATATTCGTTTGCATAGGAAGTGAGGGTTTTGTTTTGGTATTTTTGGGTTTGTTGTTTTTCCTGGTTTATTGATCTAGATGCCATGGTTTCCTCCACCTAAGTGAGGTTTTTAATAAAATTGGGATGGAGTCACTATTGGAAAGGTGATTTCTAGCTTTTTTATTAAAAAAATATATATTTAATGATGAAAGTAGAGATCAGCCCTGTCTAAAATCTTGTCATTTATTTACAGAAAGGAAGTTATTGAGCATATCACTACAAGAAAAATGGTATTTGTGATTTTTTTGCAACGAAAATGACTATATACAACAAACATAGACTCATTTTATCTGAAAATAATCATGTTGCTAGAAATAATTGATCGCAAATAAGCATTTTTCTTATAGCCACTACAACACAATTTGTCTTTTGTGACAGAGGAAAGCATCACCAAAAATATCTAAAACGTCACAAAAGACATTTGGTGACGGTTTGAAACCGTCACCTAATGTGCGTCACAGAATACATTTGGGGACGCTTTACTGTTGAACCGTTACTAAAAGTATTTTTAGTGACGGTTGGAGTTGTTCCATTCGGAGTGACGTTTGAAGGTTCTTTTTTTTGTAACGGTTGAAAACTGTCACAGAAAGTAACGTTCAGACATAATTTTTTACGTCCGAACGCCAACCCGAGCAATTGATATTCGAATAACAGAAATTTACGTTCGTTGATTATAGTTCAAACGTGTAATATTTACATTCGGACGCTTATACCTCCGAAACCATTAAACATTTGAATTTTCGTTCAAACGTTAAGGGAACACCGCTCGAACGTAACGAGTATCACGTTCGGACATTTTTTCGATTGTTAAAGAAGAAGTGTTTGAACGAACATGGTATGTTCGGAGGTTTCATCGAACCTTAATCGTCTACTTGTGTAATTACGTTCGAACGTTTGTTCGAATGTGAAATCTTGTTCGAATGTTTTTTTGTTTAAATTCGAACGTACAGATCAGAAATACTAATTTCATAAAATTACGAAACATACTAATTGTATCATATTACACACCATAAATATTCTACAACTAACAATGTCTTGAAAAGTTTTAAAATTAGATAGTAAAAGTTATATACACGAATTAAATTGAGACAATTCGTTTCTTCTTTCCTCGCCCACCCGGTTTATGTTGCAATGACATAACATGCTCCATTTGCATCATCATCTCCTACTGCGCTTGCTCTTGGACTTCATTGCGCATTCTTTCCTCCTGGTCTCTCTGTTGGTCTTGCAAACGTGTCTCTAGATGAGATTGTCGCTCTAAGAGGGACTCTAACTCTTGCTGTCTCGACCTTATATACTCATTCTCACGTTATGTAGCTTCCAAATCTTTGGTAAAATTAATAATTTATGAAGTCGAATAGGATGAGGAGAATGAACCAGAATGCTTGAAAGATCGTCCCAAACCTCTTGTCATACTAGAGTTGGGCCTGAACACTTGCATGAATATGTCTATCACTCGGAGAGGATTCCCTAAAAGCATCTCCATCATTTTTTCCTACCATCTCAAAGAAAACACACAATAAGTAACGTATTAAAAAAATACAAAATAAGAAATAAATTATTTACATGTTGCATAATTTATTTAACAAAAGTAACAACACTTACATAATTATCTGCAGCGGCAGAATTCATTCACTCACTACGCTCATTAGTGTGAGCAGCAGCATAGACATGAATGAGGGAAAAGTTTTCAGGATCATCACGTTTCTAACAAAGCCACATTAGCAATTTTAAAAAGATAAGGTTAGTACTTAAATAAAAAAATATCAAAAAAATAAATGAATTCTATAATTTATTAATTACCATTTTATCAGCAAGACGGTGAAATGATCTTGAATCAGCACAATGGTGGACAATCAAAGGGGATCTATTATTAGCATTCGTAAAACTTAAATGCTACAAAATTAATTAAGAATGTTAATTGTAATATATACATATAATATATAGCACAAATATATATGTAAATAATCATTAGATATTGATCTAGAGTTGCGAAAAGATCACAACACTTTCTCTAATCGTCTAACTTCATCTACTGGAAAGGGGATTGCGCAGCCTTTTCAACCGTCTCAAACTTCTTGAAGTGGTCATGATATCGTCCCTTGTGACGTCGGAATAGTATAGCCATCAACCCATTCACAGTTCTCAAATCCTCGTTATAACCAAAGTCGAGGTTGAATTCATCCTAATAAATAAATTACGTCAAAAATATAATATATTAATCTAGTATACAAAAAATGTACTCTCAACGTAAACTCACCAGCACACGGCTCCGAATATGCTCCTTAATTTTGAGAGGAACATCTCGCCATGATCGCACATAAAATGAAGTATAAGCTCAGACAACTGTACCAATATAAGAGGAAAGCGCTGATGCACTATCATCCACTCCTTCAGTGGAATTATCAATAATGTTGACCTTGAGTTTTTCATGCCTTCAGCATTTCTCAAGAGAAATGCCATGTATATAACCATGACCGTGACAAGCGGATGCATCAACTATTAGATAATAATATAATTATAGTTATATAGTTATTGAGATAAAAGTATTAATATATAATTAACTATCAATAATATTTTCTTACTGGTAGGTGTCGATTGGTTGTCATTCTCTTGCGTCTGCACTTGATCTTCAGGAGGGATACACTCGGGTCGGGAGTCCTCAACAGGTTCGGGAGTTGGACTTGGCGGAGGAGGCAAATTTCTTCGTTGTCATTTTGGCGGCATCCTTGAGGCATGATTAATATGATAAAGAAAATTAATTAGAAGAAATTATTGAAAGTTAAATATTCTATAATTGCTTATATGAATAAAATATTTAGAACTCTTATTCTTCGTCTTCGAATGTATTTTTCAAGCTTGTTTCAGAATCTCCCTCAATATTATCTTTGTCGTCGTCATCAACCTCTTATTCGTCCTCCTTATCCACTTCCTCCCCGGATTCATCTTCGTCTTCTTCTTTTGACTCTTCTTCTTCTTCTTCCTCACTTACTTGAATTGAATGATCATTTAATACTAACGGGTCAAGAAGGACGAGTGGGACGTCATCTCTACACAAGGGGAGCAACTTGAGTGCACCAAGGTCAACAAACAAGTTAATTCCCTCTCCATCTTCTTGGTAGGCCTCTACCATCGGAGTGTCATCTTCATCTCCATTATTCTCGTAATCTGTACCCGTTCCTACATATATATTTCAAGGGACAAATTTTTGTACTACTCGCCAAGTTATCTCTCCACTATCTTCATCAGCGCTTTTCATTGGATCAATCAAGTAATAGACTTGGGTAGCTTGAGAAGCCAAGACGAATGGATCTTCTTCGTACCATTTAGATGCAGTATTGACACTCGTAAAGTGATTATCCCTATGTATCAAAACCCGACAACCGTGTAGGTCCCACCAATCACACTTAAAGACATATGTTACAGACCCACCCAGATATTTCAATCCGATAATATCACGTATGACACCATAATAGTCAATATCATCTATTCCATGACTTCATTCTACGAACACACCACAGTTTTAAGTCTTTCTATTACGTTCACGGTCTAGAGTATAGAATCTATAACCTCAAACCGTGCATGTAGTGTTTCGAAGTGCTCTATTTGAGGGACCACGGGCCAATGCATATAATTCAGGAGAAACTAATCCGTGATAATGAGCACGTTGTTCTAAAATCTATCAATTTCAATAATATATACGTATTAAAAGTAACCCAAAATTAAAAGTTTATAAATCAAATAATCACAATGTAGTTTTAGTTCATACACATTGTTCAAACCATCCAGGAAATTCTTCCTCGTGTCTTGCCCCTATATTCTCTACGCATTCCATCCTAAGTTTATCCATGTGCTCACCGTATATATGTGTAAAAGAAAATAATATTTTGAGCACATAAATTATAATTAAACAACATTTGACTAGAATTTCTCGAAGCGTGCAACAACATACCTGAGATAGTCATCATTCTCCCAGCAATTATTTAACACGTACCAACGAACTTTACCCAACTCTCCATCAATTAAATCGTAACTCGTTTGTGCACCCAAGAGACGTACATTGTAGGAAAACACTGATAGCTCACGAGGAAGCGGAGCAACAAGATCAGCATTTCGCTCTTAATGATTAAATCGTGTTTCAACACCTCGAAGATATAAAGAGCAAAACATTAACCATTCATCGTGTATATAAGCCTCTGCTATTGAACCCTTATCTCTGGCTTTATTCCCAGCAGTGCGCTTTAATTAACCCAAATATCTTTCAAATGGATACATGCAACGGAACTGCACCGGTCCACCCAATAATACCTACCAGGGTAAGTGTATTGCTAAATGGACCACGACATCAAAAAATGATGGTGGAAAGATCTGCTCAAATTTACAGAGTATAGTAGCAATGTCTTCTTCCATTTTCTACAACATATCTCGATTTACTACTCGAGCGCTCAAATCATTAAAAAACATACTTAGTTCAGTTATGACAACAGGTACATTAAATGTCAGCTTCCCACGAATTCCCACCAGTAATAACTTTTGCAACAAAACGTGACAGTCATGACTTTTCAATCCACTAATTTTCCAGTCAATAGGGCTTATTCATTTACCAATATTTGAGGCACAACCATCTAGAAACTTCACACCTTGCAACCATTTGCAGAAATCTATTTTCTCTTCCCTCGTCATTGTAAAGCATGCATGCGGCGACCACCCTGTTGCCTTCCACTCTCAAATGTAGATTATGTTTAATTCTCATTCTCTTAAAATCTTCCCTCCTCGTGATCTTGTCATTTGTCATTTTGTTAATGCTCATCAATATACCCAGTATATTATCACATATATTCTTCTCTATGTGCATTACATCCAATCTATGTCGCAACATGTAGGACGACCAATATGGCAAGTCAAAAAAATACTACGTTTTGTCCAATTCAATTCTGCGACGCCTCGTTTTCTCTTATTCTTACCCCAGCCTTTGCCAAAATTGTTTGCTCTAACATGTACCAGTTGTTCCACTATCTCTTCTCCAGACAATTGATTTGGCCTAATTCTGTCATCTACTCTCCCATCAAACTTAGCGCATTATTTTCTCCATGCATGATTTGCTGGTAGATAATATCGATGACCCATGAAGCACAACTTCTGAGAATATGTTAACCACTCACTAGTAATTTATTTATTACACGTCAGACACGCTAACTTCCCTTTAGTACTCCAACCGAAAAGATTCCCATATGGCAGAAAATCATTTATGGTCAACAATACTGCAGCATGCATCTGAAAAGATGTCGACGTGGATGCATCATAAGTTCTTACACCTGTTTCCCATAACTCTTTCAACTTTTTAATTAACAGCTGCATGAATACATCAATGTCATTCCCAGGTCATCTCGGGTCGGGAATAAGTAAAGTTAACAAAACGTTTGGTGCCTTCATGCACCTCCATGGCGGAAAATTGTACGGTATCAACACTACGGGCAAGAGCTATAACTTGTACTCATATTCCCAAAAGGGTTGAATCCATAGGTAATGAGTCCCAGATGCACGTTCTGAGCTTCTATCCCAAACTCTGGGTATTGACCATCGAAAGATTGTTATGCAAGTGAGTCAGTTGGGTGCCTCATGTATGCGTCATCCTTAACTTTTTTCTCCTCATACCACCTTATATCAGCAGTTGTTTTTTTATACATATATAGTCTTTGCAACCTAAGTCTCAAGGGAAAATATCGTAACACCTTAACCAGCACATTTTTCTTACCCTTCCACCTCGACTCTCCACATACAGGATATGTTTGTTTCCCCTCGTTCTCATTCCAGAACAAAACATAATCATTCTTGCATGCATGTATTGACTTGTACTCAAACCCTGATCCCTTTCTCAATTGTTTCACTTCATAAAAGTTCTTTGGCAATGAAGACCCGTCGGGAAGCACCTCATTAAATAAGTCCAATACCATATTTATTGCTTTCGTCGACATCCCACACAATGACTTAATGTGAAGTAACTGCACAACAAACGACATTTTGGAGTGTTTTGTACAGCCTAGATAAAGCTCGTGCTTTGCATCTTCCCACGTTGCAGTAAAATTTTCAGAATCACTCCCTCGACCACTTGAGCCATGGTCGTCTACGTCATCCATAAACATCTCAGCTCAATGTCACCCAACATCTCCTCCATTTCATCCCGCTCATAATCATTACCCATGTCTCGCAAATAATTCGGATGACCGAATAATGCATCCACTGACTGTGCATACGGCTCACCATGCAATACCCATCAGGTATACCCCAGATCCATACCGTTCACAAATATGACTTTCAACTTCAGCCAACTCGATCACACACAAATTTTTACACCCTCGACATGGATACTTAATGTAACCACCACTATTAGCAGAGCCCCGAGCAAAATCAATGAAGGTTTTTACTCCACGCGCATAGGTTGCGTAATCCTTTCCAAGTCTATCGCCTAGACGCATCCAACTTTTGTCCATTTCTAAAAAGTTCTATCTATTAGTAACACTTAATGTACATAGAAAATTCACATGCATGTCATGCTCCAATTCCTACTGCTAATTTTTATAAGGTAGTTGGTCATATCCCATTCAAGATTATATTATCCATATTGTACATATTCTGTCACTCTACTACTTTCCACCTTAGTAGAAATTTCAGCAGCACCTCCCTATAGTTCTCCAAGTATACATGTTCACTTCAAAGAGATTCTAACCCTACGAACAGTATACCCGTAGAAAAATTTAGAGGAAGACACCGAAACTTCATACTAAACGTGTTTAGTAGGAGTAACAAGAATGTGCAATACAAATGATATAATCTCAAACTGTCCACATTGGACAATTTAGGAATTAGTGGATACCTAAATGTATACTAATTCCTGAACGAGTCTAAGGTTACAATTGCAATGTCACATAATATCTATCAAAAATCACATGAAATAATATAAGGGGAAAATATTGGAATTAGTAATGTTACAAACACCATAACGTTATATTGTTGAACTAGAGAGAGATGGAAGAATATGTTAACAGCTTTCTTATACTGACACAAAGAGGGGGAATAATCTTGAAGAAATCTCTAAATTTTAGTCTAATAACTTAACTGTTACAAACTCTCTGGCCTTAACAACTCTCAAGGCCAGAGAGACTTTGACAGTCAAGCAATTTGACAGACATTTCTTCGAGATCATTCTCCCTTGTTAGTTTTATCATTTTAAGTTGTTATTTTCACAATATTCCAACTAATTGGTATTTATTTATTTATTAAGTTGAATTATTTGAATATGTTATTATACTTAGTTTTATCCCTCTAAGTTGTTATTTTCACAATATTTCAATTAAATAAAACTTATTTATTTATTAAGTTGATTTATTTGAAATTATTATTATACTTAGTTTTATCATTTTAAGTTGTTATTTTCACAATATTCCAACTAATTGGTACTATATATTTGTTAAAATCAATTTGACAGACATTTCTTCGAGATCATTCTCCTTGTTAGTTTTATTATTTTAAGTTGTTAATTTCACAATATTCCAACTAATTGGTATTTATTTATTTATTAAGTTGAATTATTTGAATATGTTATTATACTTAGTTTTATCCCTCTAAGTTGTTATTTTCACAATATTTCAACTAAATAAAACTTATTTATTCATTAAGTTGATTTATTTGAAATTATTATTATACTTAGTTTTATCATTTTAAGTTGTTATTTTCACAATATTCCAACTAATTGGTACTATATATTTGTTAAGTTGATTTATTTGAATATGGTTATTAAACTTAGTTTTATCCATCTAAGTTGTTATTTTCACAATATTTCAACTAAATAAAACTTATTTATTTATTAAGTTGATTTATTTGAAATTATTATTATACCTAGTTTTATCATTTTAAATTCCCCATAGTTCTCCAATTTATTCCAACTAATTAGTACTTAATTGGTACTAATTGGTCTAATTAACCATATATCAAAATACTTATTTATTTAGACAAAGGTAGGAATATATTACAATTTATTCCAACTAATTAGAACCTCACAATGGTAGGAATATTATAATTTATTAAATATTATAGTTATTATTTTATATTATACTCACACAATATGCTCACAACAAAATTATCTAGTTAAAATAAAATTCCCACAACAATGTTTCTAAACATATTAATTCATTAATAGATACCATAAACTCACAAAATATTCACAAAAATCATAAATAATAATCATGATATTTCTAATCTATATCATAACATTTTCATAATATTCCCACAAAAAAACTCATAAACAATAATCACAACATTTCAAATCCAAGACACAACATTTTCACAAAATTCTCACAAAAAAATTATCTAAACATAACAATATTCCAACAACAATAGTTATAAACATATTAATTCATCAAAGGCTCACCATAAACTCATGTTCCATATATTTCTACTTAATAAACAAGATTCACAATATTTCAAATCCATACCACAACAATTTTCACAATATTTCCATAACAAAATGGTCTAAACATAACAATATTCCCATAACAATATATTGTACATATTAATTTATCAACAAACACCATAAACTCACAAAATATTCACAAAATTCATAAACAATAATCATGATATTTCTAATCCATATCACAACATTTTCACAATATTCTCACAACAAAATTCATAAACATATATAACTAAAGTTTAGAAATATATCTAGCACTTTTTAATATCCTCTAATAAATGATAAGCTTTCAAGTTGCCAAAATAACCAATCCTTAAAAAAAAAAAAACAATGCTAACTTGTTAGAGACATATATATATAATTTCCACAAGAGAAATATCGTAAAGTTGCAAATAATGTAAAAAAATTATTTTTCCTTACCAAAATAGAGAGAAAATCCCAGCCCTCAATAATCACCCTCTCTCACTCTAACCCTCTCTCACTCAACTCTCTCTCACTCTAACAAATTATAACAATAATCTTTGACTCTACCCCTCTCTCACTCTCACTCTCTCTCTCACACTCTAACCCTCTCTCCCTCAAATTGGCACTTAGCTCTCCGGTCTCTCTCTATTTCGTACACGGGGGAACTAGAAATGATTCTGCTTCCTGCCGTGCGTGTTTTCATGCAAAAAACATTTCATTTGAATTAACGTTTGAACGCTTCATTTAGACGTTCGGACGTTACCTTCAACAGGTTAAATTTTCACAATTCACGTTCGAACATTAATAATAAACGTTCGAACGACAATGCTCAGCATAGAAGACGATAATTGAGCAGGAAAATTCCCTCCAACAATCTCATTACATTCGAACTTCTATGATTTAACGTCTGAACGATACAATTGAGCAGGAAAGTTGCCACCAACATTTTTATAACGTTCGAACATAATATATTAGTGTTAGAATGTGAATATAACTAAATTATTAAAATTTAGAAATAAAATTCCATCTACTATATATTCATAATTATATAAGTATAACTAAACATATTCATAATTTATTATGATATATATTCATAATTATATAAATATGTTTAGAAATATAACTAAACATATTCATAAATATGTTTAGAAATATACACTATATAGTCTTTGAATATATATGGTAAGTTGATTTATTATATATATAAGTACGTACACTATATATATATTCACTATGATAACATAATACACTTAAACAGAAACAAAATACAAAGTGATAGATTATTGGCTATATGAATACACTAAGAACATACACTATATATTTTCACTATGATTTTGCATAATACTATAAATGGAAACATAATACATAGTGATAGACATTAGGCTATAATTAATACGCTAACAACCTATATATATAGTATATATAATATATATATTATATACCAGTAAGGGATAATGTGCACTGCATGTGTGCCCAGTTACAAATATATAAAAAAAAAAAACAATAATCATGCAAATGAGAAATGAGAAAGTCAAGAAAATTTTGTAAACAAAGTTAAAACAAATCATGGATTTACATAACTTAAGGTAAACCTAATATAAACTTAACAGAAATAATAGATCCATATAAGTCAGTGTTTTATTTAGTTATATAACGGAAAAGTTTAACAAGAAAATTTTAATAAAAGCTTAAATTGATAATAAAAATGATATTTTGCAAATTTTATTACGAATTACAAGATGGTGAAACCTAATTAAAACAGAAAGTTAATGTGCTCTATCTACCTATAAAAAAAAATTAAAAAAAAAAAGTGTTCTATCTACCTATATTCATACTATGCCTATATAAATAAATATGATATTTCGGAAATTTTATTACGAATTATAAGATGGTGAAACATAATTAAAACAGAAAGTTAACATGCTCTATCTACCTATATTTATACTGTGCCTATATATATCAAAGCTATAAAGAATATATTTAAATAAAAAATAAAAAAGATGTTTATTCCTATTTGAAAATTCAAATTAATGTTAATGATAATCTTGTTAGGTTTCTAAAAAAAAGATGGGGTGAATTCATATGATTATGGGAGAAAACGTTTTTAAATTACGGATTATACTGAAAGATTATTGAAAAAAAAATTATTTTAATTTTATCTTCTTTATGAGAAGATAATTTGCTAGTAATTATTAAACATTTATTCAGAAATATGCAAAAGAAAATTTTCAACATTATATAAATTTTCAGAGAAGGAAAAAATTAAAAATGTTATAATATATATTAACATATTTTAGACCATATTATTCAACGTTAGCAATAATAAATCATTGCGTTACTTCAAATGCAGTTTAGCTCTTAGTTTAAGAATGTAGACCAGATCATCTTAATTTACTTCAAAAGTTTTCATAACGCTTTTTTAATATTCCTAAAACAGAAGCACTACAAGAAATAATAACAATGAAAAACATTAATTTATTTAAAATTTTCACACTTGGCTAAATAAAATAGTAATAACGACATATTATATTTTTAAATTATTAAGAAGTTATAATTTATTTCCTTATAAAAATTTGTAATTATACTAACCAACCAACTATTATTACTCTTAATAATTATAGTTAAATGCGTATGCTGAATATTTGTTATTTCCAAAATAAATATATAATGTGTTAATTTTAAAATTCATAACTACAGTGGTAAGTATTAAATAATTTAATTATATATTTTATAAAGTCTCATCCTTAATTTTAGGTTAATTAATAAACTATTCAATTTATCCAGAAATGAAAAAAAAAAATACTTAAGTTTATTTCTTAATAAATCATTAAACAAAAATCATTAATAAGAGGCAAAAATTAGATTTATACTAAAATGTAAGAATTCAATTCGATATTTACATAATTCAAAATTAAAGGAAATAAAATGCTGCACAACATTAAAGTTTAATTTTCAAGATTTTCGTTTTCTACTAAAATTTTTTGAAGAGTTGGTATCAATTTGGAAAAAAAAAATACTATAGTCCAATTGTAAAGCTCAAACCGATTTGTAATATTACTCATTTTTCATATCTAAAGCCTAAGAGCAGTACTACACCATCAGAGATGGGTCCCGATAAGGACAAAAAAAATTATTTTTTTGATTTTTATATACCCTTAAATATTAAAAAAAAATTCACAATATTATTGAAAATACTTCCTTATAATAACGATTAAGGCAGTGATTTTAAATGTATTGATGTATTTTTTTTATTTTTTACAAATATATAAATATATTAAAAAATGTTAAAAGAAAAAAGAAAATTAATATATAGTGATAGACATTAAATATAATAGATAACGCATTAAATGTGGTCTTATATTCACTATGATAGCATAATACTTTACCGTATTTCATATATAATACATAATGTATTTCACAATATAATATACTATTTATATATTATAATATAATAATAGATATAATATGTTCGAAAGTTTTATTTCTTACGTTCCAACGATTCCTTCCACTTTGGAACGTTACTAGGAAATACATATGGAACGTTATATTTCTCACATTCAAATGTTTTATTCCATGTTGAAACGTTAATAAATATAACATTCGAACGTTATATTTATAACGTTACTAGGAGTAACGTTCGAACGTTATATGTATATAAGTCCAGAACCGAACGCCCGAACCTCATTTTCTCCGTTCTCCTCCGTTTGCAAGCCGCCACTCCTCCATTGCAACTGCCATCAAACTCCGCCGCAACCTTCACTAAAAGGTAGGCCTCTCCATTTCATGCATTAAATGTATTTTAGACTTACATTTAGGGTTGGTTTTGATTAAAACAGAAACCCATGGTGGCCGGATTTTCAACTCAATTTTCCGGCCACCACGGGTTACCATTAGCCAAAAGGTCACAGTATAAATGTTCCTTGAAGTGTATACTTCATTTTTACATTGGTCTTTCGGCATATAATTCAACTTTCATATGGTTTTGGAGCTTTCAAGAATGGCTAAGTTGACTCTACCATTCTATCTTGTAACATTCAAACGTTACACCAAGACGTTCGAACGTACATCATTTCAAATCCTTAACTGTTGGTATTCCACGTCCGAACGTATATTTTATACATTCGGACATTACTACATTTACGTCTGGACGTATAATTTAATGTCCGAACATAATTATTTTAAATTTAATATATATTTTTAACAATTTAGCATCCGAATGTGTATTTATTACATTCGAAAGTATAACAATTAAATTTATAATACGTTTTACGTTCGAACGTTTAGTTATACGTTCGAACAATTTTTTTTAACGTTCGGACGTAAAATATATACGTTCTCACGTAATATGTGAACATTCGAATATCTACTTTTCTATGTTCGAATGTTAATACAGAGCAGTTTAAAATTAAGTTAAATATGCATCAATAGTACTCATAATTTTGTTTCATTTTCTATTTTCAAGAGATGGATCATCCTTTGCATACCAAGAAACGAGGGAGGGAAGGAGCCAATCAAGACAATGCTGGGATCAGGGATCGTACAGTTATGGTAAAGCGAGAGGCCCTGATCAACGAGTTCGACGAGTTCAGATGGGAGTAGACGAACCTGAGAGATATCTTCCTTAGTAGAGGCTGGGGAAATATTTGCAAATTGAGGGGGAAGGTATACCCCTCTATGGTTCAGGAGTTCTATATGGGGATGGTCGGCATGCCTCAGGATGCATCCTCTCACACCGTGACTGTATGCGGTGTGACGTTTGACATTTCACCCGATGTCATTGCTTCGCACATCTACGTCTGCTCACGGCAGACTTAATGCAGATGTAGGCACTTCTGCATCATCTACTGGCCCATTTGATCCATCATCAGCCAGAGATGCAGACCAATCAGAGGCCGAGGGTGCTGACCCTTCGACTAGGGATGACGATCGAGATGAGGATTTCTACATCCTCACTGGAAGAGACCGCATGCAGATCGGGAGGCCGAACTCCTTCCACCAAAACCAACTGCTACTGTTTTTTCGTATGTTGCATCTTAATGTTGCAACAAACGTGGATCCTATGGCACATAAGACCACATTTAGTAGACTTTGGGCACAGTTTTTTATACGGGTGGCACGTGGAGATCCCATAAATTTGCCAAAGCACATATTTGATAGAATCCGTTTCAAGGCGAGCATCGTCTCCACAGACAACCTCACATACAGTGTCCTAATCAGTCGGCTATTACTTGCTTGGGGAGTGCCATCCCAGCCGGAAGAGCATGTCAAAGATTAGATGAGCGCCCTTGACATGACCATTCGTCGACGTAGCATTGGACAGGGGAGGGGACGTCAGCCACGCCCTGTAAAGGATCTAGTTCCTCCGACGCAGCCCCAGCTCGTTGTGGGGAGTAGTGGTCAACAACCAAAGAGTACATCTGCGGAAGATGTGCGGCTTGCTTGGGTTGATGCAGTAATCTCACAACTGACTGCGCATATCGATCGCAAGATCAATGAACGGCTCGGGCCTTTAAAGGCGTCTGTCGCCGAGATAGCCCACTGTGTAGGTATCCTCAACGACAAGGTTGATAATTGACTAAGGACATACGGGCTACGAATTTCCCGAACGACATTATTATCTGAATGTTGTTTACGTACTTTTATCATATTTTGTATTTTATTTTTGATATTTGTAAGCAACAATATTATTTAATCTATCTATGGTTTTTTAACTACAATTCTCAATCTTCTTTAATGTTATATTTTTCAACTTCAATACTAAACCACTGCACTTCAAATATACATAAACGTAAATATATATTTATATATGTATATATAAATATATAATTATATTTTACAAATTGTATATATTTAAATATATACAAGTCAATTTTTTAGACTTGTATACAAATTATGCACCATAAAAACCCTATAAATTTTAAATTAGAGTCATATTTAATTTAAATTTACAATTAATGTTCGAACGTTAATTACTTAACGTTCGTGCCAAAAAATTTAATGTTCGCACGTAAGTAGCCACATGTTCAAACGTATATGTGATGTTCGAACGTAATTTTCACATTCGTTGGAACGTAAAAAAAAAAAACTCATCCGTCTTTAGTGACAGTTTCAGAAAAGGCTTTTTAGTGACAGTTTGGGGACTGTCACAAATTCTCAACTGTCACTAAAGAGCAATTGTGTTGTAGTGAGTGTATATACGAGTCCCATTAATTTATGTTATGCTTGATTTCTCTTTAATTGGTCTATTATATATAGACATAAAGCTATATTTTTAGGTTTGAAGATTTGTTTGTACACAGCGCACGTATTGAATTTATATAAATAATATTTGGATATAAATTTAAAGTTTGATCCAAATGGGTAATTGTAGTACATTCGTAAAAGAATCTTTGACCCAAAAATATGTCATTCGTCCAAAGTCACAATAAAACAATTAGCAATTGTTTTAAAAAAAGAAATATATATATATTTATATGTATATATATAAACACACACATGTAAGTAGTGGAGAAGATGCATTTTAACTTGCAATGAACACAAGACAAAAGTTCCAAAAAAATTCGGGCGATCTAAAGTCTAACACAAGCTAGTTAGCTAACTACAACAAAAACGGCCTTTTCCGACCAATTTATCGCGACCAAAAGACTATTCGCAACCAAAAAAATGGCCTTTTCCGACCAATTAATCAAGACCAAAAGACTATTCGCAACCAATTTTGGTTGCGAATAGTCTTTTGGTCGCGATAAATTGGTCGGAAAAGGCCGTTTTTGTTGTAGTTAAGTCAAAGCCAACTTATGACCTTTGGCCTCTTTGGGATTGATTTTGATAGTGAGATGAGATGAAATGAAAAATATATAAATAGTACTTAGATGATTTGTGAATAATAGTAAAATAGTTTGAATTAAGATTTGTGTTATTTAGAAAAATGAGAGAAAAAGTTGAATAAAAACATTATAAAACTAAAATATTATTATAATATAATTTTTTTATTTTTAGATTTGAAAAAATTGAATTGTTTTTTATGTTTTATATGGAAGTTTGGAAAATGTGTAATGATTAATAATAATTAGATGAAAAATTATGAAAGAGAAATTAAAAAATGTTTGTGTTTGAATAGTGTTTGAATGTTGAGATGAGAGAAGATAGGATGAGATGAGATCAACTGTGTATCCAAATGGGGGTATGACGCTCTAAACGACAATGCAATTAAAAATATTTTTATTTCTATATATTTTAAGATTTTTTTATATAATCATTATTATGGGTGCTACCCAACCCCTAAGGGGCGGGGTCACCCCTTTGTCGTCCCCGCATGTGCGAGGGTGAGGAATTTTTCCCCGTACCCCGCCCCCATCCATATGTGGACAGGGTACCCCGTCCACTACCCGAGGTGTAGAGGTGGGCCTCCATCCATTCGCCCCCCTACTGGGCCAAAGGCCCAGCTAAGTTATCTGGGCCCTAAATGGCCTAGAAACTGTTTTTAGGCCGAGAATTTAACTAAAATAAATAAATATATTTAAAAAAAGAAAACAAAAAATAAAATCTATAGATAGAACTATTAACTATATACTAAGTTTCAACTAATACTATTAAGTATTAACTAATTAAGTAATAATCATCACTAAGGTACTAAGCTATTACAATTTACAATTATACAAATTAAGAGAACTAATAAACTATTACAATATTAAAAACTCATCTAAAAATAGTAAATATTACAAATTGTACTATTAACTATTGTAGCAACATTACAATTAATTGTAAATTAACAAAATCATAACATTTCAATTTGATCAATTTGGAGTGGCGCCGTGGCGGTAGTTAACTGAGTGGTGAGTTGTATCGACTGCTGTGAGATTGAAAATCAAGATCATAAAAGTTAATAAGTTATAAAAGCTAAAATATTAATAAGTTAAAAATAAAACAAATTAGAATTATAAAGTTATAAAGATGAAACAAAAATTTAAAATACAAAATATTAAAAGTACTAACCAAGATAAGATTGGGCCATTGGAATTTGGGATGAAGATGAGGCAGATGAGCATAGATCGGTCATTAGGATTCAACATATGTATATTGAAAATATAAAAGCTAAAAAACATACAAGCAAAATAATTAGATACTAAAATATTATATAAAATTATAAATACAAAAAACAATTAAGTGACAAATTGTGCAAACCATGGCACTGGTGGGTACAAAGTCCTATTGCATTGGAGGTAGCCGTAGACGTTGTCTCATGTATTACTGTAACAATTAAATTTGAAATGAATACCGATTAAATGAAAATAAATAAATTAAAATAAAAAATTAGAAAATGAATTCAAGTCTCACGATTGCCAAATCCAAGCTGATCACTACCCTTTTCCTCGACGTCGGCCTCCTCATACTCAAGAACATCCAGAATATGAATTGAACCTCCCTTGCAATCACGTTATGAAGATCCCTCAAACCATTAGTGACAATAAGATTCAGAATATGTGCTGCACATTTCACATGCAGACACTCACCACTCATGATTATCTTATTTGCCTCTCTAAGATAGGTCTTCAGATGTCCCAATGCGACATCGTTAGATGAGGCATTATCAACTGTAACTGTGACAACTCGGGTCAACCCCTACTCCTTTACTGTGGTCTCCAAGATTTTCTCAATTGTCTCACCTTTGTAATCGGTAATTTGACAAAATTTTATAATATTCTTATGCAATGTCCAATCACAATCAACAAAATGCACAGTAAAAAACATATAATTAAAATTTTGGACTGATGTCCAAGTATCAGTGGTGAGGTAAACAAATTGACCCCTCAAATTCTATTTTTAGACCAAAATTGCTTTTTTACATCCTTTGCCACCGTGTGGCGAGAAGGAATATTAAACCTTTGTTTCAAGTAGTGAGAATACGCTTGGAATATTTCCCATCAACAACTTGAAAAGATAGCTCGTCCATGATGACCATACGAGCTAGGTGTCTTCTACACTCATTGGGATCATACTTAGTATACCCATTCAAAGTTGCACCCCCACTACTCCCATCTGCCATTTTTTGAAGTCTAATTTCTAGCATAGATTGACTCTTCTCTTGTAATGATCTTAATATTGGACTTTTTTTATATTGCTCTTCTAAGTGCACATTTAATTGTGAGGTGCCATGTTTCCTATAGTGGCATCCATAAATTTTTTCACAATGGTTACACTTGGCTTGGGGGTCATTGGGGTCACCACCCTCTAATTTGGTGAAATGAGCCAAAACTATGGAAACTGGTTTCTTGTTGGGCTTGGGGGCGGGTCAAGGTGCCATAGGGGTAGGTGTTGGGCCATGGGTAGAAGTAGGAGTAGAGGTACAGGTAGGGGTACCCTGGGCCTGGAAAGGGGAGCTCACACTAGAATTTGCCGTCATATCTATGAACTCAAGCAAACAAGAAATCTAAAATTATAGCAAACATAGCAACATGCCAAACTATATCATTTCTATTTGAAGAGCACGATGAAGTACTTTCATTAATATAATTAATGTTTGAAATATAATTAAGTGCTCTATTATAGTTAACGAATCAATTAGAAATTAGATGGTACAAATTGGAAGAAATTGGTAGTTCTTTGGTTTTGAACAACATATATATTGTGTATCTTATGCAAAGTATTATCTATATTAACTAGCATTTGAAGTTTGAAGATGGGGGAAATGATTATGAAAATTGAGGAAATGGTATCGAAAAATTTGTCTTAAAACAGAAAGTCACTTATTTCATGATATTGATCATCTGTTCTGAGTTGAAATTTTGAACCATATATATATATAGATCAACTTTGTGCTAAAAAAAAAAAAAAACAATTCAAACAAAAAAAAAAAAAAGAATTTTAGAGCTGTGAATGCAATGGATATCGAGTAGGCAATATATATATATATATATATGAGCCAGCCTGTATAGTTAAGCAAAGTTTTCAAACTTAATCCAAATTAAATTTAGGGTATTTCAAAAATACCCTAAATTTAATTTAGGGGTTTCAATCTCTACATTAATTTAGGGTATTTCAAAACCCTAAACTAATTTAGTGGTTTCAATCTCTAAATTATTTTAGGATATTTGGAAACCCTAACTTAATTTAAGGTTCCAATCCGAATTAATTAGCCACAAGTTCACTATCATGTATTCAATTATCAAAATTCAAAACAGATTACCTAATACAAACCCAAAAAAATCAAAAGCACACAGACATATTCATACACAGTCACACATCGTTCATCAATGATCTACGATTGAAACCACATGCACAATCAAGTCTCAACAGCACACAATTCAAAAATCTCATCCTCCATCTCCGATTAAACCACATCCTTCCTCCAATCTCCATTCCATAAATCACAAAAATAAAACTTTAACATTGTTTCTTACCTTCGACAATGAAGATGAAGACGGAAGGCTATGGCAATGGCGTAGTGCTCACGACGGCGACGGCGTAGTGCTCACGACGGCGACGGCGTAGTTTACTTGTTCTTCGACAGCGATGGAGATTTAAGAATCGGAGATGTAGAGATAGGGAGCGAGACTCGGGGAGAGAGAGTGTGATAGAGATGAGAGAAATGAGAAGAAAGGGGCTCGAGCCGGCAGGGTGGATCTTAATAAAATAACGAAACGATGCCGTTTTCTCTATGACAAAACGGCGTTGTTTCGTCATTTGTAATTAAGTAAAAAAAAAGAGGCACGAAACGACGTCATTTCATGCCTGGGTTTTTTTTTTTAATATATATATAGAAATACTTATAGATATATAATTATATATATTATATAGGGCAAGGCGGGGCGGGGTTAACCCCTATCCCCCCTGCCCCTGCCTTGGGTGCCAGATGCAGGCGGGACCACCCACCCCCCTCATCTGGCGTACGGGGTACTCCGCCCAACCATACAAAGGCGGGGTTGACGGGGAATGGGGCAATGGGGGCGGGGCCCCATTGCCCACCCCTAACCGTTATCCTAGATGGAAGAAAAAAGTGTAGAAAGCAAACAAAAAAATTTATATTAATTATTACATTTTTAGCTCAGCTCCACGGTCCACTCCTAAAATTAAACTTCTGGTCTTCCTTGCTTTTAAAGTACCCACGCACTTAAGGACGAACCGTGACCATATTACAGTTTCTTATGGAATTTATGGGACATGTTAGGCATGTGAGGGTATACAAATTATATCAGGCTCAGGTATAACTAAATATATATGTTATAATAACAAATCAACTTATCGTTCTGATCATGTATAAAGACAACTTCTCATAAGAAGGTTTATAGCGAGCTATATATGATCATACGTTAAGTATTGCACTACTCCCCCATTATATAGATCAGTCTTGAGTTAAGCTCGAGTTTGACGGGATATGTTTGGACACTCAGAATATTTTATAATTTTATAAATGATAGCGAAATAATTTGAGCGAAGATATTTTATTAGATTACAAATTAGTTAAAAAATTGTTTTAATATAATTCTTGCTTTGAAGTTTGTACAAGTTTATGTATTGATTTTTGTATTTAAAAAATGATTAATTAATGATTAGATGAAAAAATTTAAAATTTAAAATTTAAAAATATTTTATATTTAAGTGATATTTGTGAATAAAATTATAAGAAGATTTAAAAATTTTTAAAAATTTCATAATGTCCAAACATGCCTTTAGTCCAGTCGAGTCAAGCTCCGAACTGGGTTTGAACTCACTTTCAATATAAATGAATCTAACCCGAATAAATACAACTCCACTCGAGTACATGATCTTTCCTTTGTCTTCTCTTTTTCTTTTCCTCTCCTCTCTTAATTAGCTTTATCCTTAAGAAATATTCTATTTAGAGGGAACAAAAGGAGTACTGCCTCAGGCAGCAGATAGGACAATCAGTGGAGAAGGTAAGAGACGCGCATTGCAGTAGATGTTGTGGTCGTGGCTTCCCTACAAGAAGTACAGCGATCCACGGGGACTCGGCGAAGTTCGGGAGTGTGAATAATACTTAACGCTTCAAAGCAACCTCCTTTTTCTTTTCGTTTCCTCTAACTTTAAGTTTCGATGAATTAAAATTAAAATTAAAATTAAATATTATTAAAATATATTTTTTAATATTATTTTAAAAATAATTAAATTATTTATTTTATTTAATATAAAATTTTAAAAAATTATAATAATAAAATAAAATAAAAAAAAATTGTAAAAATAAACGAAACCATCCACAATTGAATGGGACACCAATTGAAAACAAACGAGGCCCCACAATTCTTCATTCAATATAAATCTTTATCACCATGGTCGGTCCACAATAATAGAAACGCATAAGAGTACTAATTTTGGATTATGCATCTTCATATTTAAATAATATGACTTTAAATTGGGTTGCATTGAATTACGTATATCCAAAAATTTACATAGTTATGAAGAATGTTAATTTAAATTTGATCATGCACTGTTAACTCTCTAAATTTTATTTTATTACTTTTTTTTGCTTTCCTCATCCTCTCTCTCCATCAACTGATAGAATTTTAGGAAAAAAATCCTAGTTGATGCTAAATGATAGAATTTACAGGGATGATAATTGCAAAATATAAAAATACAAAAAAAGGAAAAAAATAAATAATAATAGCTTAAAGATGCATAATCTAATGTGAGAATTTTTCTTAATATGCAAAATCAATTTCCAAATTAAAGATGTGATTTTGCATATACATATAGATAAACCAATGTTAGTACTAACTGATTGGCTGGAATTTGTTATCTACAATTAGAACCATAACTAAGTTGAGTAATTTTGTCATTTTCAGTATTTTTTAACAGTTGAATGGGACACCAACCTACAAAGATATTAACATTGCCAGGACAAAGATATTAACAATAATAGCATGAAACGCGCGCTCAGTTATATATTTGTGTGTATAATATTAGAATTAAATATAATTATAATTTTATTTATAATTTTACCTACAAATTTAATTTTATTAATTTTTTTAATATATTAATCTTTAACATACATATGGAGAATTAATTTTTTTTAAATACAGTTAGTATTTTATCTTATGTACATATATTAGTACGTACAATTGATTTAGAAGAAAAAAAATAAAGAACATAAATTAATTAAGAGTAATGTACAGGCCTTAAATAAATAAAAATCTCATACAAGTTTTTTAAAAAAAAATAGATTCTACTAATAAAAAATAAATATTTTTTATAATTTTTAAGATAAAATTTATATTTTTTGTAAAAATTTGCATAAAATTTATCTATTTAACTTGTACAGTCGAACATAAGCATCTAATTTTTACCTGACAGTCGATCGTACGACCGTGACGTGTGTATGCAAACGTTACCTACAAGAATCTCGGGGCCTCACGTCACGCGGGTCATGTAAAAAACGTGAGTTTTGTTACACAATCAACATCATACTGTACATTCTATATTTTTTTAAATTTTTTAATATTTTTTTAAAAAAAATTTAAATTTATTCTTTTTAAACTATTTCAAATTTTCTATTCATTATTCATATAATAAATATTTGATAAAAAAATAAAATAAAAAATATATATGATATATGAAAATTATGTGTATAGTAAGAAATTATAAAAATTTTTAAAAAACAGGTACCCGTCATTCAAGGAAACTGTTATATAAATATATATATATATATATATATATGAAAACTTCTATTCATTATCTTCATATATCACAATACTACATTTTTTTTCTTCTAATTTTTTTATTCTTACTAAATGAGTGATATATGGATAATGAATAGAAGAATTAAATAAGTTTAAGAAGAATAAAACTAAAAAATAAAAATAAAATTTTAAAAAATAAATAAAATAAATATGATGCGTGATATGTGGAGATGATAAATAGTAAAATTATATATATATATATTAGGATGATGCTACTGGACCGATATCCCTACCAACAATCCAATTACCGATAAGTGCATTTCAACTATATATATATTTTTTGCTCTTTTTATTATTATATTTTTAACATCTTTAAATATTTATTTTTTTACAAAAAATACATAAACTTAATAATATTCACTTCCTTAATCACTAAATTTTTTTTAAAAAAAATAAAAACACAAAAAGCGGTCGATCATCTATCGGTTCAAACAACATTATCCATATATAAATATGAAAAACTCTACTCCCACTAATGGGAGTTACCCAGTTTTTTAGGTGTTGTTTTTTATTATTTAATAAATAAGAGAGTGTTTTTTTAATAAATTTGTAATTAGTTTTCTTTTTTTTTAAAATGTTTAAGAGATTTGTAATTATTTTTCTTCTTACTACTATTTATTATTTTATTATTATTATTCACAAAATACCATTAAAATTTTTTTTTACACATATATATATTAGAAGTATCCATGGCCAGACATTTTTTGTTCTAACATATATTATAAAGATCACTTACGCATGCCAAAAAAATCGATTGGATCATGATTTTTACTAGATATATTTCTACTGTTGGCTGAAATATATTTCATGTTTTAACATATCTATGCCTTTGAATTCAAATGAGCAGTTTGTTAAGATTGGATTTCATAATGTATTTCATTCCCATTTAATATTAATTTTTTTATTTAATTGTAAGAATAGATGGAAAGAGAATGTAGCATCTTTGTTGGCATGAAAGATGGTGGGTGATTGTGAGGGAATATGGGATCAATTTTGTCGACTTTGTTCATGCCTCAAATGACTTAATTTGTAAGTGGAGTGGCTCTGGCATCTTTGCAGGTGGAGTGGTTCTGGCATCTTTCAATGAGGCATCTTCCAATTCCAACATATTTTTTGTTAAGTTATTATTTATTCGCCATGTATACATGATATTTATGATAGTCTTGAGAAGTCTAAAGTTACTTAGAATATAATGTAATTGCTAATTTATGGATTATAATATAGTGTAAGATATGTATTTTTATGTATTTTGTTTCAATATTATTATTTTATTATTTTGTAACACTATATTTCCAGAGATCTAGAATCATCAAAAATAAATTTTTTTTTTCGTCACAACCACTTATTTGCGACAACAGGAATCGATGCAAATATGTTGTAGTGGATCTAGCATGCCAGGTGTGCTCTTAGTGTAAATTGATTTTTTTTTCTTTCAATCATTTTTTAAATATGTTTTGAAAGAATTTCACAAATTTATTATTTTTTAATTATTAAATAAATAAAAAAATTAAATATACGAGCTATGAACATGATAGATAAAGCCATGGGAAAAGTTTAGCATTTTCGAAGGACACACAGAAAAATTCCGGAGCAAAGTGATTTAACCATGCACGGACCCACCACATGAACTCAACCCCGGGGCTATTTAAACGTATGCCTAAAATCTATCCTGAAACACTCACAAGTCCTCAAGTGATGCAGGAAGATCTGAGTCAGATGATGTTGAGTTGTCAGATTATACGTTGACTGCGCTGAAATACCTTAAGGTGACAGATCAACACAAAGAAGGCAGGAAATCGTGATCTTTCCTTGGTCGGGGCAGTTTTGGGCACGTTTCGGTATTTTAGTCATAACTTTGGTTACGGGTATCAGAATCGCGCATATGACCCCAATTCGGAAAGCTCTCTTCGGCGCGCACGTGCAATTTAGTGTGCATCTTTTTCAAGGCCAAATTCTACTGTTTTCCCCTCCAATTTCGTATTTTTAGTTATTTTTTACCTTTTATGGTAATATTTCATTTACTGTTTTGGAAGTGATTCTGAACTCGATTTGAGCTAGAATTTTGGCAGATTACTTCTTAGTTTATGTATTTACTTTTGGTATGATTATTGGGATTTTGCTATTTTTGGTAAAATCCAAATACAGTCGATTTTCAGCTATTACAGCCCGGCTTGTGGTTGATTTGGTTCATTCTTGATTAATGATAATTTGAATTGACATCAGAGACGTTTTCTCTGTGTTTTTGGGCAATCTCTTGTTTTCTTTCCTGTGAATCATCTGTTGAAACTAGCTTACAGAATAATCGCTATTCTGTCCGGCGTCATCAAGCATGCAAGGAGATCAAACGTTCTGCTATTAAAAGTAAAACTTGAGTGTGAGGGAGGGCCCTTCCCAGAAGGACCCGAGCCTAGGCCCAGGAAGGACGAGCCATGGAACCCATGTGAGGAAGGGCCTAATCCAGGAAAGTCGAGCTATGGAACCCCGGGCCCAAGGGGGGAAGCCAGAAGCCCTAGGCCAGAAGAACAGGAACCAACATTTCCGACTTGGGAAGGCCTTTCGACACGAGCTTGAAGGAACCAAGGAGAGCGTCTCGGGACTCGGCAACTTATCGAGCCCTACTGTATGGCATCAAGTAGGACATCCTACTGAAAGTGAACGGCTAGGCGTACCTGATCGTGATCTCAACGGACTCAAGGCACGTCGCACTCAATGCACATGTCAGAAGGCCAGCACGCAACGGCGTACCTGCCTGAGCATGTAGGATGGCTCGACCGCGATCTGACACCCGAACCTGGCAGAAAGAAGGCAGCAGGTCTGACCTAACACGACCTAACACTGCATGATCTCCCTCCCCTACTGACTGACACACTATGGCAATAGGAAAATGAGTGGTGGCAGGTCTGGCACCTGACATACCACAATATGCCTCAATAGCGGAACCCGGATCAGGTATAAATAAGAGTCATCACTTCCACGGGAGCTCTCTCTCGCTCTCTGTCTGATAACCCTTACTATCATTCTGTATTTCTGAGCTTTCTTCATAGAATTATCCACTAACTTAGGCATCAGAGTGACCCCAGGTGTCACCGGAGCCTCTTCTCCCTCCTAATTGCAGGCGACGTGGAGCTTGGATATCGCGGTACTGCTCGGGCTGCAAAACACGACATCAACACTAAGAGTCCATTTTTGTTCTTTCGGTTTAGAGTTTTTTTTTTTTTGCTTCTTTGTATCATGTCATGTACTTTCATATGCTTAATATATTGTCTGTTGCATGTGAGACTGCTTCTAGCAGGGAGAGAGCCTAAGGAGGCAGGGAGCAAGGGACGAAAGGCGAAGAAGCCCCCCAATGGAGGACAGACCACTTGGGGAGATCAGCAAAATCACCGGAGGATATGCAGGAAGTGGAGCCACTTCGTTAGCCTGAAAGGCACACCCTCGAAGGGCATGCTACAAGGAAGTGTTCAGCACCGAAAGGGCACAAGTAGGCCACTACGACGGTGCTGTGAAAACCTTCGACTAAGGGGATGAAGAAGGCATTCGATCTCTACCCACATGATGATGCATTGGTGGTAATGATGCAAGTGGCAAACTTTAAAACCCGGAGGATCCTGATTGACAACGGCAGTTCGGCCGACATCCTATTTTGAGAAGCCTTTGTCAAGGGCATCAATCGGGATATACTGTGCCAGGCTCCAATGCCACTCAAGGGCTTCATGAGAGACGTCGTTAAACCAATGGGGGCCATTACTCTTTCAGTCTTAGCAGGGAAGGCACCCAGGATTGCGGTCACCATGACTGACTTCTTAATCGTCAAGGCCCCATCCTCGTACAATGCCATACTGGGACGCCCCACCCTGAATAGCTTAAGGGTGGTAACGTCCACTTATCACCTTAAGATGAAGTTTCCCACCGACTCGGGAGTGGGCGAAATCTGTGGCAAGCAAGTCTTAGCTCAGGAATGCTACGACCGATAACTGAAGCACGAGGTCAAAGTCATCGCATCGATTGAAAGGCCGAAAGAAGTACTCAAGCTGGGTTCTCCTTTGGTCTTGACGGAATGGGACAAAGAAGTCTATGTGAACAGGCCCTCTGGTAGACCGCACTCAACGAGCCTTAAGAGCTTGTGACAGTCGATCAACAGGAACCGGGATGATAGGTCTGGATCGGTACTAAGCTGAATGCGGAGATGAGAACGGCTCTGGTATCTCTCCTTACCAAACACCGAGATGTGCTCACCTGGAGCCACAAGGACATGTTCGGGATCGACAATTCCATCACCGAGCACTGACTTTGCGCTGACCCAAGGGTGCGGAAGCTAAGCAGAAACAACAGAGTTTTAGCGCTGAGAAGTATGGGGCAATAACCGAAGAGATAGATCACCTCCTAGCAGTGGGATTCATCCCAGAGGTCCACTACCCCGGAGTGGCTATCTAATGTAGTTTTGGTGAAGAAGGTCAACGGAATTGGTGGATGTGTGTCGACTTCACCGACCGGAATAAAGCGTGCCCAAAAGATAGCTTCCTCTTACCACGCATCAATCTAATTGTGGTTTTGACGGCAGGACATCCTCTCTTTAACTTTATGGACACTTATTCCGGGTACAACAGATCAAGATGAACCCGAACGACCAAGCAAAGACAGTATTTGTAACAAACTGAGGGCTCTATTGCTACAAAGAGATGTCGTTCGGCCTGAAGAATGTAGGAGCCACCTACCAATGGTTAGCCAACCAAATGGTCAAACAGCAGATCGGCCGAAATATGGAAGTGTATGTAGACGATCTGTTAGTGAAAAGCAAAGCGTCTGGACAACATTTGGTAGATCTACGAGATTCGTTCTTCGTCCTCCGGCAATATTAGATGAAGTTCAACCCATTAAAGTGTGTGTTCGGTGTGGAGATGGGTAAGTTCCTGGGGTTTATGGTCTACGAGGGAGGGATCGAAGCGAACCCTTAGAAGGTAGAAGCAGTGATGGGAATGCCTTCCCCCCGAAACCTTCATGAAGTCCAGAGGTTGGCCGGACAAGTGGCAGGCCTGAACCAGTTCATCGCCTGATCAATCAACTGGTGCCTACCCTTCTTCAAAGTCCTGAGGAAGGTCCAAAATTGGGATGAGACTTGTGAAAAAGCCTTCACCGATCTGAAGTTGTACCTAAGTCACCCTTCACTGCTAAGCCAGACGAGACCAGGTGAAATCTTGATTGTGTCCCCACACGCCATATCAGCTATACTTGTCCGAGACAACGGCCTGCCTACTACATGAGTCGAGCCTTCCATGGTATAGAGGCAAGGTACCCCCGAAATTGTCACAGCCAGAAGATTAAGGTCGTATTTCCAGGTCCACTCGATGGGAGTGCTCATCGATCTCCCACTCAAGAAGGTGCTACAGAAACCAGACACCTCGGGAAGGCTCACCAAATGGGCAATCAAGCTCAGCGAATTCGACATGGAGTACCAACCCTGAGTCGCGATCAAACGATAAGTATTGACAGATTTTGTTGCCGAGTTTACCAATTTCCCAGAGGAAGTATCGGGTGCTCCCCAAGGAAAGCCCTGACAAGTCTACGTAGACGGCTTTTCCTGCCAGGTTGGAGGAGGAGTAGGGTCCACATTGTCATTGAACAAGGAGAGGAGCGCAGCTATGCAGTCAAACTGGTCTTTAAAGTGACCAACAATGAAACTGAGTATGAAACACTCTTAACAGGAATGTCAGTCACACGGTTACTAGGAGCTAAGGAAATAGAAGCGAGGGTTGATTCCCAAGTTGTGGTTAACCAAGTACTAGGGTAATTCACCACGAAAGGAGAAAGGCTAAAGAAATACCTCCAACTGGTCTGCAACGAGTGCGACCGCTTCCACTATTTTAGTATTCAACAGGTGCCGAGAGGAGAAAATCAGAAGGTAGACCGCCTTGCGAGGGCTGCATCAGGCAGGAGGAACTTCCACTTCTAGAACACACAGTGGTCAGGATGGTCGATGCCCCATCCATTGGGGAGGAAGTGTCTATTACGATCCCAGCACCTCCCGTATGGGCGACAGACATCCAGAGGTTCCTGCAGGAAAGGCAACTACCCAGTGACCCGAAAGAAGCACGGAAGGTCGAGAATAGGGCGGCCCGGTTCACCCTACTAGAAGGAGTCCAGTATAAAAGAGGTTTCTCCGAGCTGCTCCTTAGATGCCTCTTACCGGGCGAAGCCCAATACGTGCTAGCAGAGATCCACGAAGGAATTTGTGGAAGCCACTTAGGAGGAAGACTTTAGCTGCAAGAGTAACCCGGGCTGGACATTCTTGGCCCCATTCCTTCAGAGATGCCGAAGAATTTGCCAAAAAATGCCCAAAATGTCAAGAGCACGGACCGATTCCGTACTGCCCAGCAGAGGAGCTGACATCAATCATGGCCCCGTAGCCTTTCGCCCAATGGGGCCTAGACTTGATTGGCCCCTTCCTGGTGGCAAGGGGAAGAGCCAAGTTTGTCATGGTTGCAGTTGACTACTTCACTAAATGGGTCGAAGCGGAGGCTCCTGTAAGTATCACTTCCCGAACCATCACGAAGTTCCTGTGGAAGTCGGTGATCTGCCAATTCAACATACCTCAGAGCTTTGTATTGGACAATAGGAGACAGTTCGACTGTACACACTACCGAGAATGGTGCACAGAACTCGGGATTAAGGTAAGGCACTCCTCGCCAAGGCACCCTCAAGCCAATAGGTAGGTCGAGGCAACCAATAAAACTCTCCTCTCCACCCTCAAGAAAAGGATCGGGGCCCACAAAGGAGCGTGGGTTGAAGAACTCCCAAGAATACTATGGGCATATCAAACCACTGTCCAAATCCCCACCGGCGAGACGCCCTTCGCTCTCACTTACAGGAGGGAAGCGGTAATTCCCGTAGAAGTCGGAATGTGGGGCCACATTCCATATCCAATACTTCAACCCAGACACAAACAACGAAAGGCTAGCCGAGAACTTGGATGTCCTTGAGGAAAGAAGGGAGGAAGCAGCTATACAAACGGCAAGTAACAAGTGAAAGGTAGAATAGTACTTCAACAAAAGAGTTAGGCCACACTCCTTCAAGGTAGGTGACATGGAGCTGCGACAGATGTGAATAACTACCCCGGAGGAAGGGAAGTTGGGACCACGATGGGAGGGACCTTATGTAGTCACCGCAAGCAACTAACCAAGCAACACTATCATATGCTTTCTCCATATCCAGCTTAAGTATAATGTTCCCTCCCTGAGTTGGTTTGTGCAGACTCTGCACAAGCTCTTGAGTAAGACTGATATTATCAAAGATACTCTACCTTGTTCCAATGACACCAGACTTGGAAGAAGAGGTGAGAGACGACTAACCAAAATTTTAGAGCAAATTTTATAAAACACTGAGCAAAAACTAATAGGTTGAAATTTATCAAAACCTGTAGGCAAACCACCTTCGAGATCAACACCAAGAATGAGGCCAAGAAGTTCCTTGGAAAAGCAGCACCCAAAAAAAATTCCTGCACCGCCTCGACAAGATCCCTACTGACAATATGCCAACAAGTTTGATAGAAACCATAACCAAATCCATTGGGACCCAGGCTACTATCCACTAGAATGTTGAACACTGCATCTTTTACATTTTGGATTGAAGGGAGCTGATCCAAAATATTATTATCATCCTCTAAAATAATCGGCTGAATTATCTCAGATAAATTTGGCTCTTCCTCCACCTGATTATACTTCATAAACTTCTTAAAATATTCCACCACCCCCTTATGCACTTCTTCTGGGCTCTTAAGCCAACTGTCATCTTGAAGTTTCATTTCATGCACCACTTTTTTACATTGGCTACTCAATGTCCGGAAAAACTGAGCCTAAGCTTCCCCGTTAGAGAACCAACTCTGCTTCCCTTGTTGCTGAAGTCGTACCTCTTCCCGATGGGACCACACATCTATTTCGGCCTTGGTAACAAGATAATCTTGTTCATCCTAATCATTAAACTCTTCCTGCAACTTGACCTCTAACCTGGCCAACTTCTCCTCCAGATAAACAATCTGATTCTTGATTTTACTGAACACTTCACGATTCCAAACCCAGAGTATAGACTTCAAACACTTTAGTTTCCTGGCTAGCCACACCATGCCATGATCCTTAATCTCATCCTCCCATGCCTCAGCAATACAACCCAAGAAAGACTCGTACGTCACCCACATTCGTTGAAACTTGAATGCCAAAAACCCATAAGATACTGCATGTATGCACTCAGAAATACATCCAAAAATTTGGCCTTCACGAAAGACCAATCTAGTCAAGACCATCGACAAGCCAAACCCTCTTGACCATTACACCAAGAAAATTGATTACCTTCATATCATAGCTCTGTTAGACCTGCAGACTCAATAAACTCATTAAACTCCTCCATAGCAGCACTTGGTCTAGGATGTCCTCCCCTCCTTTAGGAATCATATCGAATAATATTGAAATTGTGACGCCCCGACTCCCACATACAAAAAGCCTCGGGAATCGTGACGTCAGGATGATGACACACGGTCACACATCCCAACGAACAAGTGTCAAGTGTGTGCAACAAATAAACAGTGCACAGAATAAATACGCAGCGGATAATAATAATTAAGTCACTAGTACCAGAGTTTTAGTTTAATACAGATATCCAAATACAAAGCGTTTAAAACATAAACCAAATGTCCCATAAAATATACAAAAGCAGAAAAAGAAACATAACTCGAGTGATCCCAGATCACTCCTCCGGCGGAGCCAAATCCTCAGGCTCGGCACCTGCATCATCATAATCAAAATCTGCAGTACCATTAAATGGTACCACAGGTAAGTTATAACCTAACCAATCTCAAAATAAAAACATATTTAAGCAACTAATTATGCATGCCCATGATGCAATATGAAATAAATGCAACACACGCCAAAAATCACGTTTTGGCCCAAAAATATTAACCCGTCATTTTCCCAGAAAATGACACACAAAATCACTCACGCTATTTTCCCAGAAAACAGCCATTTTCCATTTATCCATTAATTCATATGCACCATGGTCTCCCCT
Organism: Pterocarya stenoptera; assembly: GCA_003123785.1. NCBI lineage: Eukaryota > Viridiplantae > Streptophyta > Magnoliopsida > Fagales > Juglandaceae > Pterocarya > Pterocarya stenoptera. Next base: position 51,912 of record QEOT01123690.1, read on the forward strand.
ATGGACCATCCGCACGTCCTGGCTAATTTACGAGCGATGCCCAGTTCCGCACCCAGTGCGTTCGTGGCCAGGTCATCCTCTAGCCCCCGCCAGCAGAAGGGCCACGGAGTCGGCACGTCCAACGTCCGATCCCGTTGTCGCCCGGCGACAACCCAGGGGACGTCACTCAGTATATTCCGCTCCCGAGTGACCAGAGGAGCTCCACCGAGATAATGCCCCATCTCGGCTTGGGGTCGTGATACACACGCACCCACAAATCCATTTCCTCATGAAAATCCAGTTTTCAAAATAACTACATGATCATGAATGCAATTACACGAAAACCCAGTTTTCATTTTACAGACATGAACATGCGTGCAATATGCAATGTACCAACTCACAATAATCACAACCAACAACCAATCAAAACCCAACATAACCAATCCACAACTTCTCCGTACTCAATCCATCCACCCCCGAATTCTCCTCGGACTCAGTCCGGTACCAACCAGATCACAGTATAAATAATTAGAGCAAAAATATATTTAAATCTCAAAAGATTGTTTAGGAAATACTTACAGCGCTATAAAAATATTTTCGGAGGATCACGGAGGGGTTGGAAGCTCCAAAAACCGAAATTCCACAGTGTAAAAACACTGTGGCCGAAACTCACAGTGAACCCAAAATCACACGGGGTCAAACGAAGACTTGGGAACGGTAGGGTAGGGCCTATGGGAGGTGGTGAAGCTAATGGTGGTGGCCTTTGGCCGTGGGTGGTGGCCGAAATGGCGGTAGAAGGCCGGAAAGGCCAAATCGGAGGTGGAGCTCGCACGGGCGGCTCCGGCGACGGATCGGGGCCGGGTTTGGGTGGAAAAGCTTGGTATTGGGCCGGTGAAGAAGTGGTGAAGAAATGGTGGCCAATGGTGGCCGGACGGCGGCGGTGGAACGAAAAGAAGCCCACGGCTTCGCACAGTCCACGGCGGCTAACGGCGGCAAGGGGCGGCCTGAAAATGAAGGGGGTTGCTCGCCGGTGGCTGGGGGACCGAGTGGTGCCGGCGGTGAGGCACACGGGTGGCCGGCGGCGGTGCTGGAGGCTGAGAAACCGAGATCACGGGGGAGGAGAGGAGAGAGAGAGGGTCGGCTGGGAGAGAGGGAGTGCGCGGGAGAGAAGAGAAAAAAAGAAAGAAAAAGGAAAGAAAGAAGAAAAGAGGGGGGGAAAAAAGAGAGATCCGGACATCAACTTGGGTTTCGAAATGATCCAACGAAGAAGATTTTAAAACTACTAGCTAAATAAAATAATTCAAACGCAGTGAAATGCTTAATTAAAACAATATTAATTTTAAACTCCAAAAACAACCCAATTTAAATTAAAGATCACTTTAAATACAAAACAATAAATACTACTAAGAAAACACATAAGAAATTAATTTTCACAACTTAAAATATTATAAAATAATATTTAAAAACTCCCATAAATTAAAATAAGAGAACCAACCACTAAATAATTTAAATTAATCATTCATTAAAATAACACTAAAATACGGGATGTTACATTCTCCCCCCCTTAAATAAAATTTCGTCCTCGAAATTAGTAAGGTCAATCATTAAGACTAAGACAAGGATAAAGTTCAACTAAGAGTAGACTTGAGGAACATACCGGCAAGATCAGTCAAACAAATACGGATACTGCTCCCTCATATCGGCTTCTCGCTCCCAAGAGAAATCTTGAGTCAAAGGATCACCCCATGACACCTTCACCAGAGGTATCGACCTGGACCTTAGCCTTTGCACTTTCCAATCCACAATCTGAGTCGGAACAACTTCATAGGTGAGGTTAGGCTGAAGTTGAATGCGTTCCGGGTCCACAAAACGCGGTTCTTGTTGACCAAAACTCTTCTTCAACGACGATACATGGAACACATCATGAACATCCCCGAAATAATCCGGCAATGCTACTCTATAAGCAACAAGCCCAACCTTCTCCACAATCTGAAATGGACCAACATACCTCGGGCTAAGCTTTCCCTTCTTACCGAAGCGCTTAACGCCTTTCATAGGAGAGACTTTAAGATAAACCCAATCACCTTCCTCAAAGGATAAGTCTCTTCTCCTCGTGTCAGCATAACTTTTCTGACGACTTTGCGCTTCTGCCATTTTATCCCTTATAACCCGAACTTGATCTTTCATCTCCTGAATCAACTCTGGCCCAATTACTTTACTCTCACCCACTTCATCCCAACACAGAGGTGATCTGCACTTCCTTCCATACAGAGCTTCATATGGGGCCATTTGAATGGAAGCATGGAAACTGTTATTATAGGCAAATTCTATTAATGACAACTGATTTTCCCAACTTCCCTGGAATTCCATGACACAAGCCCGCAACATATCTTCTAAAGTCTGAATAGTGCGCTCAGACTGACCGTCAGTTTGAGGGTGATAGGCAGTACTGAACTTCAACTTAGTGCCTAAAGCTGCCTGCAAGCTCTTCCAAAAGTGAGACGTGAACCTTGGGTCTCGATCCGATACAATGCTCTTGGGTACACCGTGCAAACGCACTATTTCCTTAACATACAATCGAGTCAACTTTCCCAAAGAGTCAGTATTATTAACAGGCAAGAAATGGGCACTCTTGGTTAACCGATCAACAATCACCCAAACTGAATTCTTCCCGCTAGAAGTCCTCGGAAGACCTACTACAAAATCCATAGAAATGTCATCCCATTTCCACTCAGGAATAGAGAGAGGTTGAAGCTTACCAGCAGGTCTCCGATGCTCAGCCTTGACTTGACGGCACGTATCACATTTCTCAATAAACATGGCGATATCCGTCTTCATACCTTCCCACCAGAAATTCTTCTTTAAATCTCGATACATCTTGGTGCTTCCGGGATGAACTGAATAAGGAGCTGTATGGGCTTCTGCCATGATTCTCTCTTTAAACTCAGAATCTCGAGGAATCACTCTTCGATTCCGAAATCGAAGAACACCGTCTTTGTCCAAACTGTAATGCATGGGTCCTCTGGCCTTCCTGACTCTCTTCCTGATGTTCAACAACTTAGGATCCCTTCTCTGGAGAGTCTTCAATTCATCAAAATCAACGACCCGAACATCCAAAACTGAAGAGAGCAATTTTTCCTGCTGCGAACTCTCAATAAGCAGTCTCCTCATCCCACAAAGGATAGAATCCAATCCTGACGACTCTGCCTCATCCACTAACTGCGACTTCCTACTCAAGGCATCAGCAACTAGATTAGCTTTCCCTGGATGATACTTGATCTCACATTGATAGTCGCTAATCAACTCTAACCAACGCCTCTGTCTCATATTAAGATTCTTCTGAGAAAACAAATGCTTCAAACTCTTGTGGTCGGTGAAGACTTCACAAACTTCCCCATACAAATAATGACGCCAGATCTTAAGAGCAAACACCACAGCTGCCAATTCCAAATCATGAGTGGGATAATTCTTCTCATGAACTTTCAGCTGACGAGATGCATAAGCAACAACTCGTCCCTCTTGCATAAGAACACATCCCAATCCAAACTTAGATGCATCACTAAAAACAACAAACGGCTTGTGTGGTTCCGGAAGTGCCAACACAGGAGCTGTTGTCAGTCTCTTCTTTAATTCTTGGAAACTCCTCTCGCATCGATCTGACCAAACAAAATCGACATTCTTTCTAGTCAAAGCAGTGAGAGGTCCAGCTAGACGAGAAAAACCTTCAACAAATCTCCGGTAATACCCGGCAAGTCCCAAGAAACTTCGAATCTCGCGCACCGTCGAAGGGCGTGGCCAAGACAAAACAGCTTCTATCTTGCTAGGATCCACTGCCACACCAGCTCTAGAAATTACATGGCCAAGAAATTTGACTTCTTCCAGCCAAAATTCACATTTACTAAGCTTAGCATACAACTGATGCTCTCTCAATTTTCCAAGTACCAGGCGAAGATGACAAGCATGCTCTTCCAAGTCTCGAGAATAAATCATAATGTCATCAATAAATACTACCACAAAAGAATCCAGATAAGGTTGAAATACTCGATTCATTAAATCCATAAAAGCTGCAGGAGCATTAGTCAATCCAAAAGGCATCACCTTGAACTCATAATGCCCATACCGCGACCTAAAAGCAGTCTTGGGAATATCTTTATCCCTTATCCTTAACTGGTAGTATCCTGATCTCAAGTCAATCTTGGAGAAGATAGCTGCTCCTTGGAGTTGATCAAACAAATCATCAATACGGGGAAGCGGATACTTGTTCTTGATGGTCACTTTATTGAGTTCCCGATAATCGATACACATTCTGAGAGTACCATCTTTCTTCTTAACAAACAAAACTGGCGCTCCCCAAGGTGACGTACTAGGCTGGATAAAACCCTTGTCAACCAACTCTTGCAACTGGATCTTCAACTCCTTCAATTCAGCCGGTGCCATACGATAAGGAGCTTTGTGCACAGGAGCGGCTCCAGGTTCCAAATCAATAGTAAACTCTAACTCGCGAACTGGAGGCAATCCTGGCAAATCATCCACAAACACATCTGGAAATTCTTCTACCACTGGTATATCCACTAAGGATTTCTTCTCAAAGGGCGCAGACACCACTTGAACCAGAAATGCATCGGCTCCACATGCTATATCTCTCTTCGCTTGTACTGCAGATATAACTATCGGTTTCGCCTTCAACTTACTTCCCACATATTCCCAGTAATCTCCTTCTGAAAGCTGGAAGCCAATAACCCGACTTCTACAATTAATACACGCCGAATACCGGTACAACCAATCCATCCCAAGAATAATATCGAACCCAAGCAACTTGAATACAATCAAATCAGCCTCAAGTGTCCTTCCACCAAAATCCAAAGGGCACCCCATCGCTACTTTAGAGCACCATACCAACTCGCCATTGGGAAGAGACACAACCAAGGATTGCGATAAGGGTTCAGTGACTAAGTTGCACATCCGTGCAAAAGTGGCAGACACAAAAGACTGAGATGCTCCAGAATCAAACAAAGTACATGCATAAAAATCATACAAACGAACTCTACCTGAGGCAAGCACAAACACCAAATAAAATCCAAAAGAAGCAATAAACCTCACTAAACATCAATTCCAAAGAGTACACTAAACACTTACCAGTAATTACCCCGGCATCCTGGGTCTCCGGAGTCTCATAGTCGATGTCCCCGGGAGTCACAGCATACACCCGAGCTTGTACTACTTGCTTCTGGTTGTTTCTTCCACCACGACGACCTCCACGACTTGCTTGAGATTGATTAGGACACTCGCGAGCAAAGTGGCCTGACTGACCACATCTAAAACAATGGGTGGTCCCACTCTGACGACACTCACCCTCGTGAGCTCTATTGCACCTGCTGCAAACTGGGGCTCGGCCCCCAATACGCATCCCAGAGGCTGCTTGTGACCGGGCACCAATCCTTTGCACAAACTTTTGAGGCGACCCAGAACTGCTACCTTCACCAGCAAAACTTCGTCTTTTCTGACCTGGAGGGGAACCCACCACACAACTAAGCTCATACTCTGCGATGGTGGCCATATCAACCAACTGCTGGAAATTTAAAATCTGATGGCAAGCCACTTGTCTGCGTATCTCCGGTCGCAGACCCTCCTGGAAACGCTCAGCTCGCATCTCCTCAGTAGCAATTAATTGAGTAGCAAACCGCCCAAGTTCCATAAATTTACGGGCATACTCTTCCACAGACATATTCCCTTGCACCAAATTACTAAACTGACGTGCCATCTGTCGTCTCACAGAAACAGGAAAGAAACGATCATTAAATTCCTTCTTGAATCGCTGCCAAGACACCGCAGCAAAGGATCCCAACTCCATCACTAGCAACTCTCGCTTGGTACTCCACCAATCAGCTGCATTACCTTGTAGCGTATAACTTGCATACAAGACTTGTTGGGCTTCAGTACAACCACAAACTTCAAATGTCCTCTCTAAGTCCTTTAACCACCTTTTTGCCCGAAGTGGCTCCTCTTCACCAGTGAAAGGAGGTGTCCTATGCACTAGAAAGCGCTCATAGGTGCACCCAGCTTGAACTGCTTGATTTAAATCTCCTTGGGGCGGCTGAAAATTGTGTTGGAGAAATTCCGTCATTCTGTTCAACGCCCTGGCCATGGCATAATTCCCGTCACCACGAGGCAACTCATCCTCGGGCTCATCAGTCGGCCTCCTTGGTCTAACCATTTTCCTGCCAAAGCATAACTCACAACCCCCACTTAAGTCTTCGGACAAACTTTAAATAAGAGTAAAAGCAACACCCCAAATTAAA